>OX333074.1:50321235-50351976 GCA_946863875.1 Alloplasta piceator
GAAAGCAACGGAAAGAAAACGAAGTTTGTTGATAAATGTTTTTTTTATTTGTTTAAAAAATTGTTTTTAACAAAACGTTAATTTCTCAATAACGAGCTTCCTAATCGTCGTGAAATTTTTACACAATCTTTTAAATACCTCAAACAAAAACATACCAAATTTTCAAAATTTTCTCATCATTTTTTATTTTAACCCTTAAGGAGGTTGAAGTAATGATGATAGAATTCTGAAAATTTGGTATGTTCTTACATGAAGTATTCAGGAGGTCGTGTAAAAATTTCACGACGATTAAGAAGCTATTTATTGAATAATTAACATTCAAAAGTTTCATAGCTTCTAAACAAACTTAAACTGCAATTAATTTCAATTAACCTTCCGAAACTATGGACGTCCAAATGCAATCCTTAGACAAATGTGTGAAGAGGGAAGATTCGTTTATTATTAATTTATTAAAGATGAAAAATAATTTTATTTCGTTGATCAATTCTGTACGATCTCGTCTATTCAATAGGACAATTCCAGAATCATTAATCAAGACAAAATAGTTGATACAATATTTTCCATCAATAATTACTGAAAAGTTATTTTTTTTTAAATCCCTTTTATCGCAGAGAATTTGATCCTCAATATTTGTTAATTTATTCTGAAACAAGAATTTTAAGTTGGGTATTTTTGTAGTTAATTTTTTAAAAAAATCTTTCTCGAATCTTTTTGCATAGGGGTGGCGAAATAAGGGTTGAAATCTCGCGGACCAAACGTTGGTTTTTCACGCTTTGAATTCTAAGCGAAATTGGTTCTCTAATTATCCAGTTTTTAAAACATAATAAATTCATCAATCTTTCAGCTACTTTGATCAAATGTTAATTATCGATTTCCAAAATATTGTTTTTGCGCAAAGAACCTTGAAAAAAAATAATTAAATCTCTAAAATAATTAAAAATGATTAAACAAGAATTCTATAGGCTGAGTATTTGTAGTTAATATTTTCAACAAAAAATTTCGAAAATCTTGTTCTGTAGGGGTGGTAAAATAAGGGTTGAAATTTCAAGAACCAAGAATGTGATTTTCACATTTTGAATTTTGGGTAATTTAAATTGGACTCCCAATCATTCATTTTCGAAAACATAATTAATGAATTTTGATTTTGATCAAATATTGACCATCATTTTTCAAAATGTTGTTTTTGGGTGAAGAACCTTTAAGAAAAAATTCAATCTTTACAATAATCAAAAATCATTGAACAAGAATTTCAGACTGGGGATTTGTAGTTAATATTAAAAAAAAAAAACTTCCTCGAATCTTGTCGCATAGGGGTGGCGAAATAAGGGTTGAAATCTCGCGGATCATGAATATGTTTGTCACACTTTAAATTTTAAGTAATTGAAATTAATCTCATAATTATCTATTTTTTGAAACACAATAAATGCATCAATCTTTCAGTCATCTTGATCAAATATTGATCATCGATTTCCAAAATATCGTTTTTGGGCAAAAAAGCTTTAAAAAAAATCATTAAATCTCTGAAATAATTAAAAAAAATTAACCAAGAATTCTAGACTGGGTATTTGTAGTTAATATTTTCAAAAATAAATTTCGCAAATCTTGTTCTATAGAGGTGGCAAAATAAGGGTTGAAATCCCGCGGATCAAGTATGTGTTTTTTGCACTTATAATTCTAAGTGTTAGAAATTGGCCTTCTAATTACTCATTTTCTAAGACGATAAATAAATTTATCAATTTTTCAGTTATTTTTATCTAATATTGATTATCGATTTTCAAAATATTCTTTTTGAACAAAAAACTAAAAAAAAAAAAAAATTAAATCTTTGCACCTGGAATGCTACGCTGATATTCAAATGTGTCTTGAATGAAAATATAACTTCCTGCGTAACTATAACAAACTGTGACGACTCGAACAATTGTCCATCTGGTGTAAATATATGGCTGCCGCAATTTCGCAAATGCTGGTGCTCGAGTTTTCATTATATGCATATATACGTATCTATAAAGTGGCTCGCATCGCCTCAGGTCGATTGCTACGAATAATTTCGTTGACAACACCGACAATTTACATTTTACGAAGCCATAACTGTAAAAGCGAGGAAATACGTTTGCCACTTGTTTCGTACGAGCAAATTGGAAATTGCTGGATTGTCGTATGCATTTCCGGTTATACGAACCCCAGAGAGATGCGCACAATTGATAATGATTACCATATTTCCATCATCAAATTGCCAAATTTTTTATCAACAATAAAATACGTCCGTAATAAGATACATCAGCAGCATTAAAAAAATATTTTCGCATTTTAAGGGTTGGATTAAGGTCGATATAATCTCAAATAGCTTTCAACAAATTTTTCGGGGTGCAAATTGTTGATAAAAATTACTCTTGATAAAAATTGCCATAAGGTAAATGTCCCAATTATTGAACAGGTCCCAATTATTGAACACTATTTTGTATTTTTATTATTTCTCATTAACCTGCATGCATTTAATTATTTATAAAAATTTCATTACATATATGGAACTTTGAGCTATCGAAATGTTACCTTACTTGTGCAAAAAAAGCTTTAATTAAAAGAGAAAAAATCATTTAATTAGCAACGGTGACCCGATTTGACGTCTCGTGGTAATTGCTTATCGTTTTTGCTAAGACGCGCCGCTTCATGCGTAAGGGCATACAAAATTCAAAAACTGTCGCATCTCAAAAAGTAAAGGCGTTTCAGGTTCCTCAAAAAATTTCTTACAAATAACAATGTAAAAAAAATAATTTTTTATTAATTATTTGTTAAAAAATACGGTGTTCGAGCATTGGGACATAGAAAATGCAGTCTGCCCCAATTATTGAACACTCGAATTCTCCAAGATGGCGTCATTAAACCGGGTGGGGGTCGAAGAGTCGACTAACCAATATTTCGAACGGCCGAAATCCCGAATTTCACGATTACGAGCGTTAGAATAACGAAGCGCCGAAATCCCGATCGCCAGAAAAGAGAAAGTCGAGGGAGTCGCCCCATGCGTAAGAGAGAGAGGAGGTGCATCTCTCTCTCTCTTACGCATGGGGCGGCTCTCTCCGCTTTCGCTTTTCTGGCGTTCGGGATTTCGGCGCTTCGTTATTCGAACGCTCGTAATCGTGAAATTCGGGATTTCGGCCGTTCAAAATATTGGTTAGTCGACTCTTCGACCCCCACCCATTAAACCCATTAAAACATCGAGACAGTTAACGGGTGACAGATCGTGTGAATCGGATTTATTCAAACAAAAACTGCAAATTCCTGAATAAACTTACCTTTATTCTTTTAATAATAACTCTAAGATCGTCAAATAAATTTTTTATTTGTATTTTCGTGCAATAAACATAAAAAGAAAAGTAAAAAGAGAATATAACCTAAATGTAACCTAAAAATACGAATGTAATGGTCAATATCTTTTGCTCTCCGATATTTCAGTCGAAAAACAAGAAAGCTGCGGCAAAATCAAACAAAAACGGAACATAAAAACGAGGAAGCTGAAAATAAAAATAAAATAAATTTCGAGTTGGAAAGCAAAAATAAACAAAATGCGAATGAACCAAAAACCTGTCAAAAGAGACTAAATATATATTTTTGTATTTTTACATGATTAATAAAAAATTATTTAAGTGTTTGATTTTGCTTTTATTTCTTACTATTGTACCCAAAATAATATTTTCAGAACGGAAAAAGAATTCTCGAGAGTGTTCGATAATTGGGACATGCCTGTTCAATATTAGGGACACAGGCACTTCCAGTGTTCAATAATTGGGACATATGCATGCTTCACATTGTTATTCTTTTTTTTTATTTGAAATAATTTAAAAATAATTTAAAGGATGATTTTTCGAAAGTAAAAATATCAAAGTATCATTTGAACATGAAAGCGATCGTTTTTTTCTTGATTTTATATTTTTTTTCTCACCGAATTCAATCCCCAAATCCTTAGCTGTTCAATAATTGGGACGTTTACCTTATTTTCACCCTTAAATTTCCAAAAAATTCCATCATCAATTTATCAATAGCATATTCTCATTGTTTTTTCTCCTATCGTCAATTCTTCGAAAATTGTGCGGGCAAAAAAAATGTTTTGGCATGTTAACGGGTGGATTAAGGTCGACATAACCTCAAATAGTTTTCAACAAAATTTTTAGGATGCAAATGTTCTCATTTTCCATTCAGCTTAACATTTTCCTTAATGTTGCATTTTATGCTGCAAGATGGCGATTGGGGGGGGGGGGAATGAATCCAATTGATGGCGTTGCTTTTCCGTGCTCGATTGAGTCTTAATCGCTGTTGAAATGGCAAATATATGCAATCTTCCGAGAGAGAGTGAGAGGGACGAACGGAGGGATGGAGAGAGCTCCGGTATAGGAAATGACGTCATCACTCAGTACAATGTTACGATCCGAGAACATTTGGAGTGAGAATACACGTAGGCATACTATACTGTAGTATAAATTGCACGGTATGGCGAGAAGGAGGCGCTGAGTGCAGAGCAATGCGCTGTTTAAGGTGGAATAGGGAAATATGGACCACCCCAATCTTTATAAAAAACTGATGAACCAAAACCAGAACGAATTTACCAGGGAGATTTCTTTTCGGTAAACCAATTTCGTGCCATTTTTCGATATACTTTTCTCGACTAGGCAAATCATCAATTTAATTGTGTAGCCATCAAATCTTGATGATTTTGGCCCGAATTTTTTGTAGGAATTTAAAAAAATTTTACAAGCTTAAAAAATTAAAGTTTGAATATTATAAAAATTGCAAAAGTATTTGTTAAATAACTAAAGTTCCACCAGAAATTGATGGAAAAAATTATATCTTGATACTTTATATCGAAAAAGCATTTTTTTTAAGGGGATCATTTTAGGCCATGAGGAATTATTTTACCTTCATTCGGGCGAATCGTTTTGCCCATAAATTTGTACAAAATCATTTTGTACAAACTTGAAAGAATATAAAAAACTTGAAAGTTGAAATATAATAATAATAATAATAATAATAATAATAATAATAATAATAACATAAAATTGAAAATGCAACTATGATTAAAATTGTAAAAGTTAGTTTAATAACTCAAGTTCCACGACATATTGATGAAAAAAAATTATATCTTGATCCTTAATACCGAAAAAGCATTTTTTCCTCAAGAGGATCATTTTGGACACCTTTCCCCTTTATGAAAGTGTATTGGTGTATTGCACAGATGGGACAACGAGGCTAGAAAGCTAGACGAAGTGTGTGTGAGGATTGAGAGACGAGAAAGACGAGGTATATTGTAGGTTTGGTCGCGTGTGTTTGCATGCGAGAAAGAGGGGCCCTATAAGGGATGGGAAAGAGGGGAGGGAGAGAGAGATTTTCACGAAATATCCGTGGTCTCGGTTGAGTTATGCTCGTATTTCCCGTCAGCACATCCGATGATGTCTACGGTAATGTAACTGAAATGTATGAACGTTTCGTGCCGTCGAGTTCTATATCCCGGTCCCATATATATATATATATATGTATATGGGGCATTCCATACCAATTCGACCAGGGTCTGACCCTCGACCCTTCAAATCTGGTTCCCGATTTTTCCTCTCATTACTCTCACTCTGTCAAGCAATTATAATTTGTTTCAGATTTTTCAAAATAAATTTGAGCGCGTTATGAATTTTTGAATTTTTTTTTTTTTCAACACCTCGATGGCCATAATCGAAAAATCTGAAAAAAATCCTACAAATACAGTGTCAGACATAAAAAATGTTGGTGTAAAATTCATAATGTCCGGGCTTTCGCTTCAACCCGTTTTTTAGCTTTTCGAGCAAAAAAAAAATGGGTTGAAGCAAAAGCCCAGACATTATGAATTTTACACCAGCATTTTTTATATTTGACAGTGTATTTTTGGAAATTTTTTCAGATTTTTCGATTACGGGCATCGAGGTGTTCAAAAAAGAAATTCAAAAATTCATGACGCGCGCAAATTTATTTTGACAAATCTGAAAAAAATTGTAATTGTTCGATAGAGTGAGAGTAATGATAGGAAAAATCGGGAACCAGATTTGAGGGGTCGAGGGTCAGACCCAGGTCGAATTGGTATGGAATGCCCCATACATATCCATGGACTACGACCATCACCACCTGCCAAATATACGCATATATTTATAGCCCCGTGTATATTTATATACAGATATCTATGGCCAATATACAACGGCGGGTCTCGTTTTGAATCCGCGCTGAGAAGTGTACACGATTTGCTAGTTACGCATTCACCGAATCTCTGTACCGGAGCTTCCCCTCTTCTCTCTCTCTCTCTTTCTCTTTCTCTCGTTCATCTCTCGCCGAGGCCATTTATCCATCGCGGAATATTCATACACGAAAATTTATGCTAATCGACGATGCGAATCAATGAAAAATTCATTATTCATTCATTCGATTGTCATCGACGATTATCAACGAATTCTCTCTTTATTCGGCTTTTTGTATTCCTCGAGGATCAGGCAAAAAAATAATCGGTGACAAAACAGCGATATTTTATGATGCAGCTTGGATAATATTGCAGAATGAATTGAGTAAAGGATGACAATATTTTTTGGGGCAATTTACGCAAAATTGAACGATCTTTAAAAGTGTCCCCAACAGCGTAAGTGTAACTTACACTGACTAAAGTTGATTTTTACCAAAAATTTTCGTTTTTTGCTCTTATCTTTGAAATGATTTACTTTACCGCAAAAATGTAAAGGAAAATTTCGATGGAAATTAATTTCCGACCAAAAAGGTCCTTTAGACCTAATTTCTAAAATTAATATTTCTTGCGATATTGAACCTTAACTTATTTGTAGTATAAAATTTTTATGGTTTATCGAACCAAACGTTTTAAATTGTTGATATCTCAATATCTCAATATCTCAAGAAATATTAATTTCAGCAGTTAGGTCTAAAGAACCTTTTATTATAGGAAATTAAGCTTCCAACAAAATTTGCTTTTACATTTTTTCGGTAAAGTTAATCATTTCGGAGATAACAGCAAAAAAATGAGAATTTCGGGTAAAAATCAACTTTAGTGACCGTTGCCATCTCACCAGTGTAAGTTACACTTACGTTGCTGAAGACACTTTTAAAGATCGCTTAATTTTGCCTAAATTGCGACTAAGAACAATGTGATAGCTTAAAATGCCGCCGAGTTATAGAATTTTGAAAAAAAAATCGATTTACGTGTATTTTAGATGGAAAATCTTTTCACGCTATGGGAAAGTACTTAATATTAATATTAAGGGTTGTAACTTTCAGGGATTTTTTTTTCAGACATCCAACAAAATTTTAGGTGGGGAGTGAGAAAATAAAAAAAAGTCGAAAAAAATCGCCGTTTTGACGCTGACTCGACCCCCTTAATTTAAAAAAGGAAAATCACCATTTTCTCAATTCGAAATTCAATAAGAAGCATCGAATATCCTTCAAACTGTCCTACACAAATTTTCCACGTGTTATTGCAGAATTTGCGAAAACCGAAATCAGTTAAAAAATACTAAATACCATAAAATCCATCCCTAAAAAGACTCTCATAAAAAGCAAGAACTTTTGTTTCATTGCGATCGATAATACACCCAAAAACCCACACCAAACAAATTTTTGGGGATTTTTTCAATTTCCAAAAATGTTCCTTTTGCCAAATTTGAAAAAGAACCCTCTCAGCCTAGCACAATCGCCTTGACCTATTTTCTTTTATCGCAAAATAAAAAAATCCGAATTAATAGGGTGTTCAAGATAAGGGTCAAGTGCTCTCATTTTTTTTCAACCCCCTCAGTTCACCCCGTTGAACGCGCATGTATATTTCCCGCTGGCGAATATCGATTTATCAAACTTTCGCTCTCGTTCGACGCGCTTTTTTTCCTTGCTCCAATTCAAATGTCTTTTCTATCGGAAGCGCCGCTAAAAGTTCCCTCCGCACTCGCTAGAGCGAAAACTATTATAGCCGCATGCGCGAGTACCTCGAATAAAAAGCGCGATCGCCTCTCCGTTGGGGGTGAGTTTTTGCTCTCTTTCGACCTCTCTTCGCACTCCGAGCATTCCCCACATGTGAGACAGACACACACACACATACAGGTATAGGTCCATACTAAGACATGTCGGGGGTGAGAAAAAAGCTCCTTTTGGGGTGTGTTGCGCGCATACGATTTTGTTTGCGCCACAGCGACTCGCGAGCGTCCCAAGAGTGCTGTCTCGAGAGTGACCATAAGTTTTTACACTAAATTTCTCTGTGTTTGTATGCGTGTGAGCTTGGGGCTGAGTTTTGCTCCCTCCCTCGCACCCCAAAATCAAGGGGTATGTTTCTTGGTCTTCTTCTTCTTCATCTTCTCCTCTGCTGACTTCTCGCATTCCGTCTGAAAAATGTTTTTCCCACGCCGAATGGTCATCTCGCAGTTGTGTCGCCAAAGTTTCGTGCTAGGGGTGGTTTTCGCCGTGGAGTGTGCGAGGGTGAATAATTGGTGCTGAGAGAACGAGGGTTGAGAAATCGCGGAAGAAACGCATTGCGAAGATGGACAGTCGCGGCAGAGACGGAGGAGCCAAAGGGGTAGATTTTCATCTACCCCTTTGGGGTAGGGGTGGGGGTGAATAAATGAGGGGTTGTGAGAGAGGGGAGGGCGAAGACGAGGAATAAGAAGGATTTCGGAGTGAGTGAGTGTCGTCGTCTTTTCACGAATGCACGAAGAGCATCCCTTAAGGGGAACTACCCCTCTCACTCGTAGGGGTAGTTTCTGTCTCGAGAAAGGATTACTCCGTTCACCGGGAAATGAAAACCTGGGGTACACGAGTATACGTATATATTCGTCCTTCAGGACCACGCCTCTTGTCTAAGGTCGCTCCCACCACGATATTTGCTCCCTCCGTCGTTGCAGAAACGCTGAGCTTTCCATGTGACCTTCTCCAACCCCTTCCACGCGAAAATACCTTCGGGGGAGAAGCTAAGAAGATTTTTCCGTCTCCCTCCTCGCTCTCAGGATCCTCTTACCCCCACTTTTCGGACCCTAAACTGTGCACGAGTTGCCGGAGACAGATAGCGCCAACCCTTATATATACGCGCGGTCGTATCACAGCCCCTTCTTCTATATTGATCCGGGACTAAGGGGGCAGTTTCTTGCGACCCTGCAAAGGTCTCTCGCGTCTTCTCTCGCTCTCTCTCTCTCTCCCTCGATTTTCGAGGTATACGCTAGTAGAAACCGAGCTTCTCAGAGAAAACTACCCCCACCGTCTCTTCCACCAACCCCAGGGCAACAATATATGAGGAGTTATTTTTCAACCAAGCCACTTTTTTTTTCACCCTCTCCAATTTTTTTCAAAATCTGCCAGTTTGAAATATTAGTCAATAGGAACGTCTGTGATTATTTTAATATTTTTTTAGGCGTCCGTTCAGGATTTTCAATTTTTCATTACGAACACTGTACCTCAAAAAATATTCATCAAACAAAAAAAACATAAGAATAAAAACTTTTTTAATTCTTTCACTTTATCGAAAAAAATTAAAATCATAATTTTTCTGCATCGAGAAAATGGAAATTTGGCATAAAAATGAGGATAACATTTTTTTAAACCTAATAACACACTTTTGATTTCGTTACAAATTTTACAGGATGTCTGTCATTGGGTAAAGAGTCTGCGAAAAAAATTTCACACCAACCATTGCAGGTGCCATTCTGAAATTGTTTTCGCAGATTTTTTACCCAGTGACAGACATGAAAAAATATAAAAACCCTGCGAAATCTTTGTGCGGTTATGAGATTTCGTCTTTGACCTCTGACCTCTCAAATAATTTCGAAAAGGGGTGCCAAAAATTCACCATTTTTACGGTTTATCGAGTCCCTTAATTTATGCAATTTTTCGACTTTAAGTGCGATTTACATCCATGTAAACCATGTATAATTTGCATTGAGACAATTAACTTTTTTAGGGAAGCATATTTTCGAGTTTTAATAATTTTCAAGATCTTTACCCAGTTTACCCCTTATATTTGGGTCATTCCATGTTAAATCGACCAATAGTTGGAATCAATCCCTTTCAATTTCGATGTAATTTGGTCAGAAGTTTTTTTTTATCATAAAACAAAGTTCTACCAAAGGAAAAAAAGATTTTAATTTTTTTTCAAAAGTTATGCAAAATTTTACCATTTTTTCAAGTGTATTTTTTAAATATCTCGAAAAAATATTATAGTAACGAAAAAATCATTCTGGATCCGTTTATACTTAGGGCTACGAAAAAAAAAATCAGAAAAAATGATGAATTTGGAGAATTTCGAATTTTTTTAAATCGCAAAAATCCACGATCAACATTACATTTTTGGTTCAATTTTTTAAGTAAGATACTTTGTACTGGTATTAAAAGATCCTGAAATTTTCAGAATTGCGTTTTTTTCTTAAATATGAATTCTTGAAATTTGATAAAAATTCAAGAATTTTGAGCAGTAAAAACTTCAATTAATGACAGGAATGTAAAGACAGAAACATAATTGAATTTGCGTTTTTATTTATTCGGTAAAGCGTTTAAGCGTAAATAAATAAACTTGTAAAATTGAAAAAATTGTGAAATTTTGCATTCTGCATAATTTTCGAAAAAAATTGTCAATTTTGTTCCTTTGGTAGAGCTTTGTTTTATGATACAAGAAAACTTCCGACCAAATTTCATCGAAATTGAAAGGTGTCGATTCCAAATATTGGTCGATTTGACATGGAATGACCCATTTACAGCTTGAATAATCATGATTCTCGAAAAGACATTTCAAATCCTCCCGATTGATCGAAAAAGATAACAATGGTTCAGACCTCTTGAATAATTTCGAAAAGGGATGCAAAAAATTCAGAACCTTCATACAATTAAAGTCGTCTCCCTCGATTCTCGCGCTGCATTCATTATTCCAAACAGTCCCTTTCCCATCGAAACCACGCTGAAACAAGAAACCCTGAACATTCCCATCGAATTTTTACCTCTCCCATCACGAGTACGAATTCTTAGAACAATTAGAATCACGCTAGAAATGTTGCATTTGCTCCATTTGTAAATCACGAAATTCCGGGAATAATGCATAACGCGGGAAAGACTTTATAATTATATCAAAGTAGAGAATCTCGTATAAACACACGATTTGTTATCCACTCGCGCACGTGCGTCTCCGCGCAGGAGTTGATAGTAGTTTCAGCGGTTTCTCTCATTCTCCTCTCTCTCTCTCTCTCTCTCTCTCTCTCTCTCTCTCTCTCTCTCTCTCTCTCTCTCTCCTGTGTGCGGTCGACAAGAGGTTTACGTGGATATATATACATATATAACTATACTATAAATGGGCAAACCAGAGCACATCGGTTCTATGTATGGGGAGAAAGGGAGGGAGGGAGAGAGAGGACCCGTGAGAGCTTCGCGAAGAGAGGAAGAGAAACCTGAGATAGGGCCGAAGAGAGACGAGAGAAAGAGAGGAAGAGAGAAGATACGGAGAGAAGTACGTTGCGAGTTAACCCAGGGGAGGGGAAGGGGTGAACGGTACTTTAGCTAGGGGCTGTTAAACATGCCGGGTCTTATCGGTAAAACTGTTCTATACGGGATGTACGTATATGCACGTTCAGCCATTGGAGAGTATCTCTCTGCCTTATACGTACTTCTAGGCATTGGATACACGGCCAGTTCGCGTAAACGTGGAGCAGTTCGCCATCCGGATGGCGTTTTCTCTATCTGTGTCTCCCTCTCTCTCTCCCTCTCTCTCTCCCTCTCTCTCTCTCTCTCTCTCTCTCTCTCTCTCTCTCTCTCTCTCTCTCTCTCTCTCTCTCTCTCTCTTTGGTTATATCTACTATTATATATTGGACCCGTCGACTCTGCTGCCGATACTGTACAAGCTGTGTTGCCAGTTTCGACACATGGATCAAAGCCAGGCAATATGGACCATCCGAATATGGGGCGATCCATGTCACTTCCGCTGGTAAAAAAAAAAGATTCCTCAAGAAATTTTGAAAAATCGAGTTATTTCATTGAAAAATATTCACCGAGTGTCGAAATTTTTAAAAAAATTTCTGACGTTTTTTCTCGTTGATTGTAAATTTGGTTCTATTTACATTTGTAAAAAACGAAAATCTGCGTCTCCTTATGGCCTTCCAGAAATAAATTAATTTAGATTTTATTGAGCAACTCGAACGTCCGTTTCGGGGCAAAATATGCAAAAATATTTTTCTCAAGGAACACTTGTTATTTTTTTAAATTTCCTCGAATTGTGAGAACGAATAACGAATTTTTGGTATTTTTTTTAAATATTATGTGATTCTTAAACACCGTGAAGTAACAGCTATTTTTTTTTAAATTAATATATTAATAATAAAAAAAAATAGCCGTTACTTCACGGTGTTTAGGAATCCCATAATATAGAAAAAAAACAAAAATTCCTTTTTCGTATTCACAATTCGGGAGAATTAAAAAAAAAAAAAATAACGAGTGTCTTCCCTTGAGAAAAAAAATATTTTTGCATCTATTGCCCTGAAAGGGACGTTCGACTTGCTCAATAAAATCTAAATTAATTTTTGTCTGGAAGGCCATAAAAAGACGCACATTTTTGTTTTTTACAAATGTAAATACGTCAAATCCGGTCAAAGATACAGCCATTTGAATGGAAAAATGTTGAAAAATGGTAATCAACGAAAAAAAACGTCAGAAATTTAAAAAAAAATCGACCCTCGGTAAATATTTTTCAATAAAGTAACTCGATTTTTCAAAATTATTTGTGGAATTTTTTTTTTTACTTGTGGAAGTGACATGGATCGCCTCATATATTCATTGAATTTTTGGTTTCATTTTACAGTTCCCCAATTTCTTTCGTCAAGTACAATTAAGTTTGAAGGTTATTGATGCTCGATTTGAGCAGATATTGAGTTTTAAAAGAAAACTATTATTTTCTTCTCTTGTTTTCTTGTAAAAGCATTTTAAAAGAAAACGGTTGTCTATAAATCTGGAAATAAACCCTCCTGGAGTTTAGAAAGAGATTTTGGAATGGAGATCTTACAGACTTGGACTTGATGATAAAATTGAAAAATTTCTTATATATGGGGCATTCCACGTCAAATCATGCGGTCATCGGCCTGGCTCCCTCGAATTTTGATGTCCAATGAATCCGTGGGTTTCATTTGGCCCAAAATATGAGCTCAAATTTTTAGAAATTTTTATTCCATTTTTTAGGGGTTGCCCGAGCTAAAAAATCATTAAATTGAGGGACAACATGAAGAGGGGCCTTTTTCAAATTAATGAAATTTTTTTTACATAAACTAGGGCCCAAAACAGATGTTTTAGTCATAGTTCGATAATAGGCCAAAAATAATTACTATTTTTTTTCTTTAATTTTTTTATTCTGTTTGAATCATCCGTTTTATTTCAGATCGTTGAGGTTAATAAATTTTTGAAAAATGTTATCGTTTCACTCTTAAACTAAGAAATAAGAATCATATTTCGCTGGAAAAATATTTTTGTTGTTGTTATTCTCACTACAAGAAACAATCAAAATAAAAAATTGTTAAAAAATATAAAAAAATAAAAATAGTAGTTATTTTTGGCCCATTATCGAACTATGACGAAAATATCTGTTTTGGGCCCTATATTTTGTGAAAAAATTTCATTAATTTAAAAAAGGCCCATCTTTATGTTTTCCTTCAATTGAATGATTTTTTAGCTCGGGTAACCCCTAAAAAATGAAATAAAAATTTCTAAACATTTGAGGTCATATTTTGGGCCACTTCTTATTGCGCTTCCCAAAATCCGAAGCATCGAAGGAAAAACATATTTTCGCCAGTGATACTCCATGAAATCGGGCATTACAATATCAAACCGGGCCGTATTCCCCGGCTTTACTAGATATGCACATTCGCGTGTAACATTGTAAATTGTATAAGCCATTCGTTGCTTCGTATACACGAGCAAAGTCGAAAGTCGTACATGGAGAATCGTATAGTCCGTGAACCGTGGGTTTTCCGAGTGTCGGGTATATTCTGCCCACATTTGTACCAATGCTCTTCGTGGATTCGTACGAATGTGCGCAACGATATGCACGGAGACGAGTTTCGTCGCTGTGTGCAGAGAAACATGCATACAAGTCACTGAAGACACTTACAATGTTTCATCGGTGGAATTCATATATACGTTAGACTGGCCCAAAACAAAACCGTATTTTCCATTTTTACCTCCTAATTGCAAAAATCATAGTTTCTGCTACAATATTGAACGCTGTAAAAGGAGGGTTAAGTACGATTTTTTTTAGAGCTATCGCAATGGGTTTTTCTATTTGCTAGGTCCATTGGTCCGTTTTGCCCCATACATTTTTCTTGCCGAGCCTTCGGGTGAAAAACAATGTATCTTGGTCAAACATACTTTGGCCAAGTCGAAGTCCCAGCAGAAGAGAAATTTTCCTTGACAGAACTAACACTAGTCCATTTTCCCTAAAAAATTTATTCTGACCCTTATTCCCCGCATAAAACTTTTGAGGTACGAGTCCAGTTAGATTTAAAAAAATCCACTATTCAAGCAAATATCTACTTGTCAACTCCATTTTGTGTATATTGTCACAGTATTTTCTAAATTGTTCAAAATTTGTTGGTGATGTACCAATTTAAAAAAGAGTGTCGACACTGTCATACGAGGCAATTTATACTTAGGTTGACTCCATAAAACAATTGTTTTCCATATCCAAACTGTAGGCATCGGTTTTTAATGTGTTACCTAAACGGCAAATAGGAAAATACGTTGAGCCACCTCTAAAAAAAATCGCACGTAGCCCTCTTTTGACGGTGTTTAATGTCATAGTGGAAACTATGATTTCATTAAGTGGGAAGTAAACTAAAAAAATTAAGGGGGTATTTTGGGCCAGTTTAATATACGGGTTGAATATGTGAGAATACAGGAATTTATTATATTATTATTATATTTATTATATTTAATTAACCTCTACGTGCATAAGACACCCTCGGTGCAAAAGCGAAACAGCATATGTGTCATTCACTATCAATTCAACGACGTTCCGTCGGTGACCCCCTTCGATTTTTTAAATTTTTAATATGTCATACATGCAAAAAGAAGTATCCATGTAAATTTTTACCTCTCTATCTAAAACCATACCGAAGTTATTGATTTTTCAAAAAATATTCTTACACTAATCATAACTTCTACAATAACCAAGATATTCTTATTTGTTATAGGAGGTGATTTTTTTGTTTTTCAATGTACTTTTCGAACAAAATATCGAAAATTAAGAAAAAAAATGTTTAATATATTTTTAGCTGTTTTAAGCTAAACAATTCGATTTTCTTCTAATGGGACCCCTTTCATTTAATTCAAACAAAATTATAAAATTCTACGTAAAAAAAACATAATTTTTGAGATTTTACTGAAGATGGGATTCAAATAACTTCTTATAACAAAAATTTGTTTCCGATTTTTTTTCGCAATTGTTATCTTTTTTCTTTTTACGACTACGATAGTTAATTTCAATGATGTTAAAATAAATTATTTAACTTCTCTCACGTATTTCCTTTGCAAATTATAATAATTAATATTAAGAATTACAATTCAAGTATGTTTTGCACTTTGTTCAATTTTTTTACATATAAATTGTAATTCTTAATGTTAATTATTATAATTTATGAAGGAAATATGTGAGAGTAGTTAGATTATTTATTTTGACATCATTGGAATGAACTATTGTAGTCATAGAAGGAAAAAAGATCAAAATTGCGAAAAAAAATCGAAAAAAAAAATGTTAAATAAGAAGTTATTTGAATCCCATCTTCAGTAAAATCTCAAAAATTTTGTTTGTTTACATAAAATTTTATAACTTTTTTTGAAAAAAATCGAAGTGGTCCCATTGAAAGAAAATCAAATTTTTTAGCGTAAAACAGCCAAAAAGACATACATTTTTTTGTTCTTTTTTTTCGATATTTTTTTCAAAAAGTACATTGGAAAACACAAAAAATAACCTTCTAGCGAGTTAGAATATATCTTGGTTATTGTAGAAGTTATGATTATTTTAAGAATATTTTTTCAAAAATCAATAACTTCGAGATCGAGAGCTAAAAATTTACAATTTACAACAATGAAAACAAAATTGTGCAAATTGGAAGCTTGGACGTAGCTTTCTCATTTTCTTTCATCATCCGCCAAGCTTCCTCTACGAATTTGTCGCTATTAATTCTATAATGAGTCCAATTATGGCTTTCTCACATTTGAATTTCAGCCATTGACGGAAATGAATCAGGAAGTGTCATCAGCAAATTTCTGACTGGCCCAATTTTTTCATAACTTTTTGAAAACTTCTAGATTCTCAAAGTATAAGAATACCTCAAATGATGATTTTTAAGTTCAATCTCAATGGAAAATTGGGATTGCTAATCAGTTTTGCCGTTTCATGATTTCCAGCTGCTGGATTTTTAAGTTTAATATTCTCACGATGTATCCATATCGATGATTGCATTTCTATAGTATCATCTGCCCAGAGATACGTTGGTGTATCACAGTATCGGCAGATATTACGTGAAGTGTGTTCAGGAGGCGTAAAAGGGGGTTGATTGCCCCGTGAGAGCAAGAGATAGAGAGAGAGAGGTTGGGGGTGGCGAAATGGGTGCTATTTCCGACCGAAAGTCCTTTCTGGGCATTATTCCAGGCCGGACTAAGGCTTTTCGCTCCGAGACTATATGGAGAGTCTCTCCTGGCAACCAAGCCTATCAAACTATCTTATACCATCGGCGTACCCTTATACCCCGAGCCTTTCGCTGGTCATTCCTTTCTCACCCCATTTCTCCCTGTACCGTCTCGTTTCTCGCCCGTCAACCCGGGGAATCTCACTTCGAGCCCTTAACGACCGACCCACGGGAGAAACTGCGAAATTGAGAAAATTATCCTAGCACGCGTTAGATATACTCCATACCGTAGTAGATTACACTTGATATACATATATACATACATTTATACACATATATATGTATATGGATAGATAGATGTACATATGATGTACGTTAGATATGTGCACGGGGAGAAATAGAGCGAGATGAAGGACGAATGAAACGGAGGAAGAGAGAGAGAGAGAGAGAGAGAGCGAGGAGGATCAACCCCTTCGGCAAAACGTAACAGTAGTGATGGCTGGAGTGTGCATTTGAGAAACTGAGCGAGAACGCCAGCGGGCAACGAACGATGGAATGGTTTTTGGGCGAGGGGGTAGAGAATACGGGCTTGTTTTGGTGGGTGGGGTTGTAGCAGCGCGGCCATCTTAGTTCTGAATTAAGGAGAGGGTGGAAAGGCCCCGTCCCCCGCCACCGACTCGACCCTTGCAGTTTCACAAAGCTCCGGGGGGTGGCTGAGCCAGCGAGAGCACCCGGACGCCATACTTTACCCACTCAACCCCTTTCCACCCTATAAACCAACCAGTGTATTGGTGTGTATACGCATCGTCGGGGGAGATCCACAGAGAAAAAGAAAGAATGGAAAATAAAGTTTCATCTTAGATCTCAGGAAGTTTTTGTGATGGTTTAAACAAAAAAATAGCCATGTCTGACTGCTTGATTCTTTGGTCCCTGGAATTATGGTTATTTCTTTCGGAGAGTTTTGCGTAAATATTTGATTACTTTGAAATCAAACGATTTCTGTAATCCATAGTCCATAATCCACAATCCATTCTTGGTTGACTCAGTAGTAGTAGTTCATGAGGGTTGATTGATTCGTAAGTTCTTCAGAATCCCACTGCGTATTCTGGTATGACTTTTCCTCAATTTCTGGCAGAAATGAACGATGGGAAATAGAATTAAGATGTTTTCAAGTCATTGGGGTGGTTTTTTATTTGGGGGAAGTTTCTGAGGTTAGAAAAATTCTCAAATAATTTTTTTTCTCACATTGGGTACCCATGAATTCAGACTCACCATGTACGAAATTTGCCAAACGCTCAATAAAAACTCAGCTGTTAAAGGGTTAATCAAGAGTTTTGGTCAACTCGGTTAATCAAGAATTTTGGTTAACTCCGTTGATCAAGAGTCTTGATTAACTTGGTTAACCAAGACTCTTGGTTAATTTACTTAACCAAGACTCTTGGTTAATTTACTCAACCAAGAATCCTGGTTCTAGTGTCTCGTATTGATGAATTCTTTCTAGAAACAATCGAACAATCGTGATCTCCCATAACAGCGATGAAATTCTGCCGGCAGAAACTCGATCGTGTCTTGGGTTAGCGCGTGATCCTTTTCTCTTCGGGCTGTGGTATGCTCGAAGGGAGTTTGAGTCCCGGGTTCTCGGTTTACGCGGTAAAACGTCGTTGCATCTCGCGAGGATGTATCGGGTTGTGGTTCTATGCAGTTTCCCCTCTGTTCAACGATGTCCGCGCGTAGTTGACGCTTCGGCAGACAGGAGTTACAAGTTACAAGAGCCCAGATCGCGCGTGGGTGTACTGAATCGTGCATAGAGTGGATATATACATAGCGAGAGAGAGAGAGAGAGACGAAAAGAGCGAGGTAGTTGGTTAGCTATAAGTTTGAGGTGTACGGTACCTTCGGGGACATGCGACAGAAGTTGGAAACTTTATGGTAAACCGGTGCGCGAGCGAGGCCCACGGCATCAACCAAGCCGGTAAATGGTAGAGGCCGTAGTCGAGGTCCAGAGTGAGAAAGTGAAGGTGAAGGGTTAGGCGAGCTCAAAGGGAGGATGAGGGAAGAGGGTTAGCGGGATGAACGGGGGTGGGAAAGCTTGCTTGCTTGCTTCTGGTGACTGTGCGCAGAATGACGTTGGACGCCCGAGAAGGTTGAAGCAAGAAGAGTGAAGGAGACAGAGAGAGAGGGGGGGGGAGGAAGAGGGTGGAATGGTTAGCGCAGAGGGTGGGTGTTTAATCCAATCCAGAGTTTGTTCTTTCGACGATCGACGTAATCACCGGGCTACACGTTAGTTTCTCAAACCGGTACATACACAAGGACAAGTTCTTGCGTTGATATATAGGTGTAAAGCTGTACGCTCGTTTACACACATTCCTATAGCTAACCAAGTACGAAGCGTCGACAGTTTGCGTTGGTCACACTTTCCTCTAGCTCGTCTGTTCTACAAACGCCTCTCTCTGGTATATGTTGTATGTACATGTAACGGGTAAAACGCTTTTGCGAGGGCTCGCTGCGTTGTTGCCTTACAATTGTTCGAATTAACTCCGTGGCTAACAAAATCAACACTAACGATGAAATATCGCGACAACATGTTGTCCTTCCTCCCTCCCCCGTTCTGCTCGTTAACTACGTTTTCGTCGTGACGATTTCACACATGAGTTTTTGGGTCTAGGAAAACCCTGATCCTCAATATCTATATTGATTTTTCTTTAACCCTTTGGTTAGGAGGGAACTAACTCTACTTTGGGTTTTGGCAGAGTAAACAAGAAGTTAGGGTGTAGTTTTCTTATATCCGATGGTTATAGGTTGCGTGACTTAAGAATGCATTGAGAAAACATTGTTCCAGGATTTGTTAACTGTTAACAAATGTACACTGCAAAAAAATTTCATTAAATTTAATATACTTGTTATTGACATTGCATATTCATTTGTGTATTTAATTTCAATAACAAGTATACGAAATCGAAATTCATAGACATCGATTGGAAAATGAACAATGTTGATTTGAATTTAATATTTGTATATTAAAATTAAGAGAATAAACACTGAAAATTACAATTTATATGGGAATATCACTGCACGTATGTATATGAAATTTAATATACTGTATATGCATAAAAACTTCATATTTTTTGTATGAAGTATTTTTTACAGTGTAAAGTTGAATATTGCGAAATCAATTCTTTTTTAATAGTTAATAAATTAACTATATATTTTTGAACACTTGATCAATTGTTTTAACACAAATAAAATATTTCTTAACGATTAACAAATTTTGTAACAGTTAAGGAATATTTAACGTACTAGTCTACTTTAGAAGGCCAAAAAAAGCAAAAAAAAAAAAAAATTCCGCTACTTTATCAGATATGACTATAAAACTGTTATTACAACATTGTTTCATCTTTCGAAAGTACAAAACAAAAATTTATTCTTTATTTTCATTCTTTGGATTGGCATGTCTGAAACAAAAAAAAACATTTTAAAGAAGTAGGTTTCTTACACAACAATATCCCACCGTTAATGAAAAATCAAATTAAAAGATGGCGGATGTTTGAAATAAATTGTGAAAAATTCATCTTTTCATTTTCATTTCAAACACCCGCCATTTTTTTTACCAATTTTTCATTAACGGTAGTAAATTGTTGTGTAAGAAACCTTCCTCTTCAAAAATGCCTTTTTATTGTTTGTTTCAGACTTGCCAATCCTGAGATTGAGTTTCGGCCATGGGACAAGATACTTTCAACTCTGGCGTCTCCTATAAATTATTCAAAGAATCAAAATAAGAAATAAATTTTTGTTTGTATTGGCGAAAAATAAAACAATATTGTAAAAACAATTTTATAACCATATCTAATAAAGGAGCTGAGAAAAAAAATCTTAAATGCTATTTTTTGGCCTTCTAAAGTAGATTAGTACCTTAATAGATTATTTAACGACAAATAAAATATTTCTTAACGACTAACAAATTTTGTAACAGTTAAGGAGAATTTAAGTAAAAGTGCCAACTCAATATATTTCTTTATTACAAATAAACTGTTTTCTCAGTGCGGTTCAAATTGTGAATCGAACGAAAATCATCGGGCAAAAATTGACTTTTTAAAAAATCAGTAATCAGTGTAATAATTTCAACTTTTTTATTAAAATAATAATAATAATAATAATAATAATAATAATAATAATAATAATAATAAACTTTTTTGGATCACTTGAGCGAGAAAAGGATTCGAAATTTTTTTCAACATAACACAATCATAATTGTGTCTCAGACGAAATTATAAATAATTGACAAAGATAATTACTTATAATTGGGTTTACAAAAATAGCGCACAATGAAAGATTAAAGACCAATGTTTTAATATACACGAAGCATATTGTCAGTGGATACTTAATTTTTAATTAATAGAGCTTTTTCCTTAAGTGTGGCAACTATCCGGCTTTTCCCTACGTGCTCTTGTGTAGTTACAAAAATGATCATTTATTTTATAAGTTGCAATGACCAGGATCTTCATCGGGCAATGAAAACATGCGTTATTCATTATATAGTTCAATATAGTATTTAACGATGGAATTTTAGTTCAGGCTTTACAGTGATATGCTATATTCTTGGCTGAAGGGGTGTCGCGACGGCGGGGGATGGTTAGCTCGTGGGATGCGATTAATTATAGGGCGAGCTCCTTTTGGGGTAGATTGTCCACGTTACTCTCGCACGGCTTTGAGGCCAAAACGTGTGGAGTTTTGGAGAGCTGGTTTCTCTCGTCGGCATGAAGCACACCCAAGAGAAACAGAGATGGAGAGAGAGAGAGAGAGAGAGAGAGAGAGAGAGAGAGAGAGAGAGAGAGAATGCCTGGCAAGTATAAGATACGTCCTATGATCATGAGACTCAGACACTGGGCTTAGCTTCCTCGGAATATTAGATCAATAATTCTAACCTGGGTCCCGTTCTCTGAGCATGAACATAGAGCAGCGTATTAATACGTCGAAGAGAGGAATACCCAAGAGCGAGGGAGAGAGATAGAGAAGGAGGTAAAGAGGGACGAAGGGTGGAAGGAAGAGATACACCAGGGGGTAATGCGATATTGTTTCACCCGGTGAGCGACTTACTAATATTATCTTCTTAGTCTGGTGTCCGTTCGAGCTAAGCTGATGTTTATTATTAAATTTCACGTTGCGTCAATCATCGTTCATATACATATACAGTCATCGTCATTTGAAGTGGGGCAGAGTGTTTTTCCTCGATTTTGGCGAAAATTCGACCGATTTTGAAAATTCAAAAAAGGAAGTTGGAGTAAATTTCATTATCTTCCGAATGAGACTAGGTGGAATGCAATTGGTTCTGAATTGGCCGAGTGCGAGGCGATGGAGTCAAGACGTGCAAATCGCAGATTCGCGGACACCCCGAAAAAGGGTATACGCCGGTCTTTAATGGCTTTTTAACTGGAACCATTCGAAAGAGCAGCTCATGACAGTCAAAATTTAAAAAAAAAAAATGTTAATCGGTTAACTCCAGTGGATGATATTGCCCCAGGAAGTTGAAACGGTTTTTCGACGATAACTTGCAAGTTTCTTGATCGATTGACCTGAAATTTATCGGGGAGTCGTGTTTCGTCATAGCCGACAACCCGGTATAGGTCGTGTTGTAAGAACACTCCTCGGGGATGAGATCCAGGGTTGTCCCGAATACACCGTGTCGGTTATTTGCATTTTCCGCAAATAAAAAGTCTAATCTCGAAAATGTGAATTGGTGCATTGTTGAGGGGAAGATTCAACGAACAAATCGTGTGGTCGTGCAATACCCGAATCGACCTGTGTCACCAACGGGAAGGCACGGAAGAATGGCATGGAAATCCCGAAATCGAAAAAGATCGAGCCCGGAGTCGCAGGGAGATGCTCAATTGTTTTTGCACTCGCCGGGTGACTAAACGTCTTGTCACTGCTGGGGCAAGATGGACCGATTTACGAAAGACTAATATTGGAAAAAAAATATTTGTATCATTTTAAGATTTTTTTCGAGACCGTTTGTTTGGCACTGCGTATTTCGCAATTATTAAGGGGTTATGGAGAAGAGAAATATTGAAAATCGAATAACGACTGAATTTTACCGTATTAACACTGTTCAAAAGCGTCGACATTACCATTGCACAATGATTTTCATCATCCTTAATTTGGCACTGCGATTTTCGCAATTCTTAAGGGGTTATGGAGAAAAGAAATATTGAGAAATCAATAACGACCGTGTTTTGCGGTATTCAGACTTTTCAAAAGCGTCCACTTTACCATCGTCTTTTCATCGTCCATAATTTGACATTGCGATACTCGCATTAATTAAGGGGTTATCGACAAGAGAAATATTGCCAAAAATCAATAACGACCGTGTTTTACGGTATTCTGACTTTTCAAAAGCCCCGACATTATCATTGCACAAAAATTTTCATCATCCTCAATTTGGCATTGGGATTTTCGCAATTCTTAAGGGGTTATCGACAAAAGAAATATTGAAAAAAGAATAACGACCGTGTTGATCGGTATTCATACTTTTCCAAAGCGTCCACTTTACCATTGCACAATAATTTTCAGCATCTTTAATTTGACATTGGGATTTTCGCAATTATTAAGGGGTTATGGAAAAAAGAAATATTGAAAAATGATAACGACCGTGTTTATCGAGATTCAGACTTTTCAAAAGCGTCGACATTATCAGTGCACAATGATTTTCATCATCCTCAATTTGGCACTGCGATTTTCGCAATTATTGAGGGGTTATGGACAAAACAAATATTGAAAAATCAATAACGAGCGTGTTTTACGGATTCAGACTTTTCAGAAGCGTCCACATTACCATTGCACAATTCTTTTCATCATCCTTAATTTGACACTGCGATTTTCGCGATTCTTAAGGGGTTATCGACAAAAGAAATATTGAAAAATCAATAACGATTGTGTTTTGCGGTATTCAGACTTTTTAAAAGCGTCCACTTTACCATTGCACAATGATTTTCATCGTTCTTAATTTGGCACGGCGATTTTCGCAATTATTAAGGGGTTATGGAGAAAAGAAACATTAAAAATTCAATAACTACCGCATTTCACGGTATTCAGACTTTTCAGAAGCGTCCACATTACCATTGCACAATGATTTTCATCATCCCCAATCTGGCACTGCGATTTGAGCAATTATTAAGAGGTTATCGACAAAACAAATATTGAAAAATCAATAACGACCGAGTTTATCGGTAATCAGACTTTTCAAAAAGGTCCACTTTATCATTGTACAATGCTTTTCATCAACCTCAATTTGGCATTGCGATTTTCGCCATTATTAAGGGGTTATGGAGAAAAAAATGATTGAAAATTCAATAACTACCGCATTTTACGGTATTCAGACTTTTCAAAAGCGTTCACTTTACCATTGCACAATGATTTTCATCGTCCTTAATTTGGCACTGCGATTTTCGCAATTATTAAGGGGTTACGGAGAAAAAAAATATTAAAAGTTCAATAACTACCGCACTTTACGGTATTCATACTGTTCAAAAGCGTCCACATTACAATTGCACAATGCTTTTCATCATCCTTCATTTGACACTGCGATTTTCGCAATTATTAAGGGGTTGTCGACAAAACGAATTTTGAAAAATTAATAACGGGCGTGTTTTACGGTATTCAGACTTTTCAGAAGCGTCTCCATTACTATTGCACAATACTTTTTATCATCCTTAATTTAGCACTGCGACTTTCGCATCTATTAAGGGGTTAAATATAAAAGAAATATTAAAAATTCAATAACTACCGCATTTTAGGGTATTCAGACTGATCAAAAGCATCCTCATTACCATTGCACAATGATTTTCATCATCCTCAATCTGGCACTGCGATTTTTGCAATTATTAAGGGGTTATCAACAAAACAAATATTGGAAAATTAATAACGAGCGTGTTTTACGGTTTTCAGACTTTTCAGAAGCGTCCCCATTACTATTGCACAATACTTTTCATCATCCTCAATTTGGCACTGCGATTTTCGCAATTATTAAGGGGTTATGAAAAAAAAAAAAAATTTAAAATCCAATAACTACCGCAATTTATAGTATTTAGACTTTTTAAAAGCGTCCACATTATCATTGCACAATGCTTTTCAGCATCCTTAATTTAGCGTTGCGATTTTTGTAATTATTAAGGGGTTATCGACAAAAGAAATACTGAAAAATCAATAACGACCGAGTTTATCGGTATTCAGACTTTTCAAAAGGGTCCACTTTATCGTTGTACAATGCTTTTCATCAACCTCAATTTCGCATTGCGATTTTCGCAATTATTAAGGGGTTATGGAGAAAAAAAAATCTTAAAAATTCAATAACTACTACATTTTACGGTACTCAGACTTTTTAAAAGCGTCCACATTACAATTGCACAATGCTTTTCATCATCCTTAATTTGGCACTGCAATTTTCGCAATTATTAAGGGGTTATGGAGAAAAGAAATATTAAAAAATCAATAACGAGCGTGTTTTACGGTATTCAGACTTTTCAGAAGCGTCCACATTACCATTGCGCAATGCTCTCCATCATCCTCAATTTGGCACTGCGATTTTCGCAATTATTAATGGTTTAGGGAGAAAATTAATATTAAAAATTCGATAACTACCGCATTTTACGGTAATCAGACTGTTCAAAAGCGTCCACATTCCCATTGCACAATGCACTTCTTCATCCTTAATTTGACACTGCGATTTTCGCAATTATTAAGGGGTTATGGACAAAACAAATATTGAAAAATCAATAACGAGCGTGTTTTACGGTATTCAGACTTTTCAGAAGCGTCCACATTACCATTGCACAATTCTTTTCATCATCCTTAATTTGGCACTGCGATTTCCGCAATTCTTAAGGGGTTATCGACAAAAGAAATATTGAAAAATCAATAACGATTGTGTTTATCGATATTCAGACTTTTAGAAAACGTCCACTTTATCATTGCACAATGAATTTGATCATTCTTAATTTGACGTTGCGATTTTCGCAATTATTAAGGGGTTATAGACAAAAGAAATATTGAAAAATCAATAACGACCGAGTTTATCGGTATTCAGACTTTTCAAAAAGGTCCACTTTATCATTGTACAATGCTTTTCATCAACCTCAATTTGGCATTGCGATTTTCGCAATTATTAAGGGGTTATGGAGAAAAAAACTATTGAAAATTCAATAACTACCGCATTTTACGGTATTCAGACTTTTCAAAAGCGTTCACTTTACCATTGCACAATGATTTTCATCGTCCTTAATTTAGCACTGCGATTTTCGCAATTATTAAGGGGTTGTCGACAAAACGAATATTGAAAAATTAATAACGGGCGTGTTTTACGGTATTCAGACTTTTCAGAAGCGTCTCCATTACTATCGCACAATACTTTTTATTATCCTCAATTTAGCACTGTGACTTTCGCATCTATTAAGGGGTTATACACAAAAGAAATATTAAAAATTCAATAACTACCGCATTTTAGGGTATTCAGACTGATCAAAAGCGTCCTCATTACCATTGCACAATGCTTTACATCATCCTCAATTTGACACTGCAATTTTTGCAATTATTAAGGGGTTATGGAGAAAAGAAATATTGAAAAATGAATAACGACCGTGTTTATCGAGATTCAGACTTTTCAAAAGCGTCGACATTATCAGTGCACAATGATTTTAATCATCCTCAATTTGGCACTGCGATTTTCGCAATTATTAAGGGGTTATGGACAAAACAAATATTGAAAAATTAATAACGAGCGTGTTTTACGGTATTCAGACTTTTCAGAAGCGTCCACATTACCATTGCACACTTCTTTTCATCATCCTTAATTTGGCACTGCGATTTTCGCAATTCTTAAGGGAGTATCGACAAAAGAAATATTGAAAAATCAATAACGATTGTGTTTTGCGGTATTCAGACTTTTTAAAAGCGTCCACTTTACCATTGCACAATGATTTTCATCGTTCTTAATTTGGCACGGCGATTTTCGCAATTATTAAGGGGTTATGGACAAAAGAAACATTGAAAAATCGATAACTACCGTGTTTCACGGTATTCAGACATTTTCAAACATATTGATGATGAAAATAACTGTATAATTATAATGTGGACGCTCTTGAAATGTCTGAATCCCGTTAAACATGGTAGTTATTCATTTTTGGCTATTTATTTCGCCGATAAACCCTTAATAATTGCAAAAATCACAATGCAAAAATGAGATTGACAAAAATAATTGTACAGTGATGAAATAGACGCTTTTAAAATGTTCGAATCCCGATAAACACGGTAGTAATTGATTTTTCAATATTAATTTTGTCGATAACGCCTTAATAATTGCGAAAATCGCAATTCCAAATTGAGGATGATGAAAATCATCGTGCAATGATAAAGTGGACGCTTTTGAAAAGTCTGAATACCGTAAAACGCGGTAGTTATTAAATTCTTAATATTTCTTTTCACCATAACCCCTTAATAATTGCGAAAATCGCAGTGCCGAATAAAGGATGATAAAAATCATTGTGCAATAGTAATGTGGACGTCTTTAAACAGTCTGAATACCGTAAAATGCGGTAGTTATTGAATTTTTAAAATTTTTTTCCTCCATAACCCCTCAATTATTGCGAAAATTGCAATGTTGAATTAATGATGATGAAAAGCATTGTACAATGATAAAGTGGACGCTTCTAAAAAGTCTGAATACCGATAAACACGGTAGTAATTGATTTTTGAATATTTTATTTGTCCATAACCCCTTAATAATTGCAACAATCGCAATGCAAAAAAATGGATGGTGAAAATCATTGCACACTGAAAAAGTAGACGCTTCTGAAAAGTCTTAAACCCAATAAACACGGTAGTTTTTGAATTTTGAATATTTAATTTGTCCATAACCCCTTATTAAATGCGAAAATCGCAATGCCAAATTAAGAATAATGAAGTTTATTGTGCAATGATAAAGTGGACGCTTTTGAAAATTCTGAATACCGATAAACACGGTAGTTATCGATTTTTCAATATTTCTTTTGTCCATAACCCCTTAATAATTGCGAAAATTGCAGTGTCAAATTAAGGATGATGGAAATCGTTGTGCAATGATGAAGTCGACGTTTTTGAAAAGTCTGAATACCGTAAAACACGGTAGTTATTGATTTTTTAATATTCCTTTTCTCCATAACCCCTTAATAATTGCGAAAATCATAATGCCAAATCAAGGATGATGAAAATCATTGTGCACTGATAAAGTCGACGCTTTTGAAAAGTCTGAGTACCGTAAAACACAGTAGTTATTGAATTTTAAATATTCAATTTGTCTATAACCGCTTAATAATTGCGAAAATCGCAATGCCAAATTATAGATGATGAAAGTCATTATGCAATGATAAAGTGGACGCTTTTGAAAAGTCTGAATACCGTAAAACGCGGTAGTTATTGAATTTTGAATGTTTGGTATCTTGGCACTTTTTTTCCTCATTATGAAAAAGGGATGCAGATGAAAAGTCTTCTATTTCTCCATCGGATGCAACCTGTCAAACCTGTATCGAAAAACTCATCCATTTTTAAGCCCTCCATCACTTAGCCGGTGAGTTCTGTCGATTGACTCGCAGAAACTCACCGTTGTCCGACTTTCACCACGTGGAGGTGGATGGACGGGCGCATGGTGCAATACCTTTGAAAGTCGTGTGTGTGTGTGTGTGTGTGTGTGTGTGTGTGTGTGTGTGTGTGTGTGTGTGTGTGTGTGTGTGTGTGTGTGTGTGTGTGTGTGTGTGTGTGTGTGTGTGTGTGTGTGTGTGTGTGTGTGTGTGCGTGCGTGTGTGCGTGCGTGCGTGTGTGTGTGTGGGGCGGAGGTGGGGGGGTGTCCGCGTGCCTGCGTGTGTATGTGTGTACGTGTATGTACGTACGTGCGTGCGTGCGTGCGTGCGTGCGTGCGTGCGTGCGTGCGTGCGTGCGTGCGTGCGTGCGTGCGTGCGTGCGTGCGTGCTCGCGTGCGTGCTCGCGTGCGGGCGTGCATGCGCGCTTGCGTGCGTGCGTACGTGCGTGTTGTATTAATATTTTAATGATTTTCCACGTGTTCTCCTCAAGGCAATGCAGCGACGATGCATGCTCCGTATTGTCTCCGCGATGTCAACTTGTGGAATGTTTTCCCATTCGCTTATCACAGCTCGTTCCAATTCTTGCAAGGACACGGGAGGAATTTCAAGAGCTCGTATTCTTGATTTGAGCATCGCCCAAACATTTTCTATGGGATTCAAATCCGGACTGTTTGCGGGCCACACGCTCCTCACAATTTCGCTTTCGGCCAAAAACGCGTTGACGATGCGCGAGCGATGACACGGGGCATTGTCGTCGATGAAGATAAACCCCTCTCCAACTCGATTTGACTCGGGAATGACAATCGGTCTCAGTATTTTATTGATGTATCGCTCGCTATTGACTGTTTCATTTTTGAAAATTACGAGCTCCGTGCGAGATTGCAAAGAAATTCCCCCCCACACTGTTATGGAGCCACCCCCGAAAGCACGCGAACGGTTGATGTTTTTTTCTCGCATCCTTTCTCCTTTCTTTCTATAAACACGTTCCGATTTTGAATTGCTAAACAGCATTATTTTTGATTCGTCACTGAAGAGACATTTTGTCCATTGCTCTTGTGTCCACTGCATGTGTTCGTCTGCAAAATGTCGTCGGGCAGCGCGATGCCGAAACGAAAGGGTCGGTTTAATAATCGGGCGACGCGATCTCAATCCTCGTTCCCTGAGCCGTCGACCAATCGTGCTGGACGAAACGGGCCGAGGTATTTTACGCTTCAAAATTGTTGCAGTTACTCGAGGATTCTTGCGAGTTTCTTGGACGATCGCTCTGTCCTCTCTTTGTGTTGTTACACGTTGTCGTCCTCCACCGTGTCGATATGACGGGCTGCCCGTTTCGCGATATCGTTGCAATAAACGATGAATCGCTCCCTTACTCGCTCCGATCTCTTCAGCAATCGAACGGTGGCTTTGGCCCATTTCATGCATTGCGATCGCACGCCCCATCTCAATCTCGGACAATCGTACCATTTTTGGCAAACGCAAAATCAAGTCGAGACTCGCGATTGAAAATTCGTTTCACACGAAGCTTGCTCGCTGCTTGAAACGATAAAATACGTCGTGGAGACACGATTTGTTTTTTCGCGATCGTAAAAAAAAAAATCTTAACAAATGAACGCTACAGAAAAAAAAATCGGGTTTGTACGACGTAGAAAACAAAATTTGTTGAGATATTTTTTTACGATCGCGAAAAAACAAATCGTGTCTCCACGACGTATTTTATCGTTTCAAGCAGCGAGCAAGCTTCGTGTGAAACGAATTTTCAATCGCGAGTCTCGACTTGATTTTGCGTTTGCCAAAAATGGTACGATTGTCCGAGATTGAGATGGGGCGTGCGATCGCAATGCATGAAATGGGCCAAAGCCACCGTTCGATTGCTGAAGAGATCGGAGCGAGTAAGGGAGCGATTCATCGTTTATTGCAACGATATCGCGAAACGGGCAGCCCGTCATATCGACACGGTGGAGGACGACAACGTGTAACAACACAAAGAGAGGACAGAGCGATCGTCCAAGAAACTCGCAAGAATCCTCGAGTAACTGCAACAATTTTGAAGCGTAAAATACCTCGGCCCGTTTCGTCCAGCACGATTGGTCGACGGCTCAGGGAACGAGGATTGAGATCGCGTCGCCCGATTATTAAACCGACCCTTTCGTTTCGGCATCGCGCTGCCCGACGACATTTTGCAGACGAACACATGCAGTGGACACAAGAGCAATGGACAAAATGTCTCTTCAGTGACGAATCAAAAATAATGCTGTTTAGCAATTCAAAATCGGAACGTGTTTATAGAAAGAAAGGAGAAAGGATGCGAGAAAAAAACATCAACCGTTCGCGTGCTTTCGGGGGTGGCTCCATAACAGTGTGGGGGGGAATTTCTTTGCAATCTCGCACGGAGCTCGTAATTTTCAAAAATGAAACAGTCAATAGCGAGCGATACATCAATAAAATACTGAGACCGATTGTCATTCCCGAGTCAAATCGAGTTGGAGAGGGGTTTATCTTCA
>OX333074.1:50352176-50399676 GCA_946863875.1 Alloplasta piceator
CGTCTATTTTTTTTCCTCGTTTTTTCTTATTTCTCCTTCGGTTCGACGATTCTTCGTCGTCTGATTCTCGTTAATTACACGCTAAAAAGTCTAGCTTTTTGTCCGACAGAGCTTTTTTTCCAGCTTCCCTCATTCTCTCCTTCTCTTACGAAACTACCCTTTTCGACGCTCCCGTTCGATTGAAAGGAACCATCGAAGATTGTCCAGTGTCCCGCCGGCAATCCCGATAAAGAAGGAGTGAATTCCTGGCAACGAAATTTCTCTCTGTCACTCTCGTTTATCGAGACTCGATTTCCCTCAATTCGAATGTCCGATCGCGAGTCTCTCTCTCTCTCTCTCTCTCTCTCTCTCTCTCTCTCTCTCTTTCTCTCTCGCTCTCGCTCTCTCTCGCTCTCACTCTCTCTCTCTCTCTCTCTCTCTCTCTCTCTCTCTCTCTCTCTCTCTCTCTCCATCTCTCTCCTCTCTCCTCTCTCCTCTCTCTCTCTCTCTCTCTCTCTCTCTCTCTCTCTCTCTCTCTCTCTCTCTCTCCTCTCTCTCTCTCTCTCTCTCTCTCTCTTCTCTCTCTCTCCTCTCTCTCTCTCCTCCTCTCCTCTCTCTCTCTCTCTCTCTCTCTCTCTCTTGAGCCTCGGAACTGTTTGACACCGTGCGCTCGTCCTTCGCAAGCCCCTTATTGTCCTGCGAGAATGTGTGTAATTTCAGGGGCGATACGACAGAATGCTCTGGTATGTATCAGGATAGTTTCGCGATATCGTAGAATTGTCGAGGATTCGACGACGACGACGACAAAGCGAAAAGGAGGAAAGGGAATCTCGTAGAAACGTATCCACTCTTCTCTGTGTTTTGTGCTCGTCCGACGAGACTTAATTTATTTGTGCTCTCTTCGGTGCTACTAAAGGCGATCACTCGAGGCTGTGGATAGTGTCAAATAGCTCGAAAGAATCGTCGTTTTAACGAGGTGAGAGTATTGCTCGAGAAAATTCGATTAAGGTTGTTGAGACCCAAATTGCAAATGATGAGAAAATTCTGAAAATTTCGTATATTTTTCAATGAAGTATTTAAGAGGTCGTGTAAAATTTTCACGACGATTTGGAAGCTCGTTATCGAATAATTAAGATTAACAAATTAAATAAAATTAAATGTAGTCTTATGGAAACTGATATAACTTTGCGATAAGTTTTTTTTTTGGCCTCTCAATTTTTTAATATCCACAATATACTGAAAGCAACGGAAAGAAAACGAAGTTTGTTGATAAATGTTTTTTTTATTTGTTTAAAAAATTGTTTTTAACAAAACGTTAATTTCTCAATAACGAGCTTCCTAATCGTCGTGAAATTTTTACACAATCTTTTAAATACCTCAAACAAAAACATACCAAATTTTCAAAATTTTCTCATCATTTTTTATTTTAACCCTTAAGGAGGTTGAAGTAATGATGATAGAATTCTGAAAATTTGGTATGTTCTTACATGAAGTATTCAGGAGGTCGTGTAAAAATTTCACGACGATTAAGAAGCTATTTATTGAATAATTAACATTCAAAAGTTTCATAGCTTCTAAACAAACTTAAACTGCAATTAATTTCAATTAACCTTCCGAAACTATGGACGTCCAAATGCAATCCTTAGACAAATGTGTGAAGAGGGAAGATTCGTTTATTATTAATTTATTAAAGATGAAAAATAATTTTATTTCGTTGATCAATTCTGTACGATCTCGTCTATTCAATAGGACAATTCCAGAATCATTAATCAAGACAAAATAGTTGATACAATATTTTCCATCAATAATTACTGAAAAGTTATTTTTTTTTAAATCCCTTTTATCGCAGAGAATTTGATCCTCAATATTTGTTAATTTATTCTGAAACAAGAATTTTAAGTTGGGTATTTTTGTAGTTAATTTTTTAAAAAAATCTTTCTCGAATCTTTTTGCATAGGGGTGGCGAAATAAGGGTTGAAATCTCGCGGACCAAACGTTGGTTTTTCACGCTTTGAATTCTAAGCGAAATTGGTTCTCTAATTATCCAGTTTTTAAAACATAATAAATTCATCAATCTTTCAGCTACTTTGATCAAATGTTAATTATCGATTTCCAAAATATTGTTTTTGCGCAAAGAACCTTGAAAAAAAATAATTAAATCTCTAAAATAATTAAAAATGATTAAACAAGAATTCTATAGGCTGAGTATTTGTAGTTAATATTTTCAACAAAAAATTTCGAAAATCTTGTTCTGTAGGGGTGGTAAAATAAGGGTTGAAATTTCAAGAACCAAGAATGTGATTTTCACATTTTGAATTTTGGGTAATTTAAATTGGACTCCCAATCATTCATTTTCGAAAACATAATTAATGAATTTTGATTTTGATCAAATATTGACCATCATTTTTCAAAATGTTGTTTTTGGGTGAAGAACCTTTAAGAAAAAATTCAATCTTTACAATAATCAAAAATCATTGAACAAGAATTTCAGACTGGGGATTTGTAGTTAATATTAAAAAAAAAAAACTTCCTCGAATCTTGTCGCATAGGGGTGGCGAAATAAGGGTTGAAATCTCGCGGATCATGAATATGTTTGTCACACTTTAAATTTTAAGTAATTGAAATTAATCTCATAATTATCTATTTTTTGAAACACAATAAATGCATCAATCTTTCAGTCATCTTGATCAAATATTGATCATCGATTTCCAAAATATCGTTTTTGGGCAAAAAAGCTTTAAAAAAAATCATTAAATCTCTGAAATAATTAAAAAAAATTAACCAAGAATTCTAGACTGGGTATTTGTAGTTAATATTTTCAAAAATAAATTTCGCAAATCTTGTTCTATAGAGGTGGCAAAATAAGGGTTGAAATCCCGCGGATCAAGTATGTGTTAGAAATTGGCCTTCTAATTACTCATTTTCTAAGACGATAAATAAATTTATCAATTTTTCAGTTATTTTTATCTAATATTGATTATCGATTTTCAAAATATTCTTTTTGAACAAAAAACTAAAAAAAAAAAAAAATTAAATCTTTGCACCTGGAATGCTACGCTGATATTCAAATGTGTCTTGAATGAAAATATAACTTCCTGCGTAACTATAACAAACTGTGACGACTCGAACAATTGTCCATCTGGTGTAAATATATGGCTGCCGCAATTTCGCAAATGCTGGTGCTCGAGTTTTCATTATATGCATATATACGTATCTATAAAGTGGCTCGCATCGCCTCAGGTCGATTGCTACGAATAATTTCGTTGACAACACCGACAATTTACATTTTACGAAGCCATAACTGTAAAAGCGAGGAAATACGTTTGCCACTTGTTTCGTACGAGCAAATTGGAAATTGCTGGATTGTCGTATGCATTTCCGGTTATACGAACCCCAGAGAGATGCGCACAATTGATAATGATTACCATATTTCCATCATCAAATTGCCAAATTTTTTATCAACAATAAAATACGTCCGTAATAAGATACATCAGCAGCATTAAAAAAATATTTTCGCATTTTAAGGGTTGGATTAAGGTCGATATAATCTCAAATAGCTTTCAACAAATTTTTCGGGGTGCAAATTGTTGATAAAAATTACTCTTGATAAAAATTGCCATAAGGTAAATGTCCCAATTATTGAACAGGTCCCAATTATTGAACACTATTTTGTATTTTTATTATTTCTCATTAACCTGCATGCATTTAATTATTTATAAAAATTTCATTACATATATGGAACTTTGAGCTATCGAAATGTTACCTTACTTGTGCAAAAAAAGCTTTAATTAAAAGAGAAAAAATCATTTAATTAGCAACGGTGACCCGATTTGACGTCTCGTGGTAATTGCTTATCGTTTTTGCTAAGACGCGCCGCTTCATGCGTAAGGGCATACAAAATTCAAAAACTGTCGCATCTCAAAAAGTAAAGGCGTTTCAGGTTCCTCAAAAAATTTCTTACAAATAACAATGTAAAAAAAATAATTTTTTATTAATTATTTGTTAAAAAATACGGTGTTCGAGCATTGGGACATAGAAAATGCAGTCTGCCCCAATTATTGAACACTCGAATTCTCCAAGATGGCGTCATTAAACCGGGTGGGGGTCGAAGAGTCGACTAACCAATATTTCGAACGGCCGAAATCCCGAATTTCACGATTACGAGCGTTAGAATAACGAAGCGCCGAAATCCCGATCGCCAGAAAAGAGAAAGTCGAGGGAGTCGCCCCATGCGTAAGAGAGAGAGGAGGTGCATCTCTCTCTCTCTTACGCATGGGGCGGCTCTCTCCGCTTTCGCTTTTCTGGCGTTCGGGATTTCGGCGCTTCGTTATTCGAACGCTCGTAATCGTGAAATTCGGGATTTCGGCCGTTCAAAATATTGGTTAGTCGACTCTTCGACCCCCACCCATTAAACCCATTAAAACATCGAGACAGTTAACGGGTGACAGATCGTGTGAATCGGATTTATTCAAACAAAAACTGCAAATTCCTGAATAAACTTACCTTTATTCTTTTAATAATAACTCTAAGATCGTCAAATAAATTTTTTATTTGTATTTTCGTGCAATAAACATAAAAAGAAAAGTAAAAAGAGAATATAACCTAAATGTAACCTAAAAATACGAATGTAATGGTCAATATCTTTTGCTCTCCGATATTTCAGTCGAAAAACAAGAAAGCTGCGGCAAAATCAAACAAAAACGGAACATAAAAACGAGGAAGCTGAAAATAAAAATAAAATAAATTTCGAGTTGGAAAGCAAAAATAAACAAAATGCGAATGAACCAAAAACCTGTCAAAAGAGACTAAATATATATTTTTGTATTTTTACATGATTAATAAAAAATTATTTAAGTGTTTGATTTTGCTTTTATTTCTTACTATTGTACCCAAAATAATATTTTCAGAACGGAAAAAGAATTCTCGAGAGTGTTCGATAATTGGGACATGCCTGTTCAATATTAGGGACACAGGCACTTCCAGTGTTCAATAATTGGGACATATGCATGCTTCACATTGTTATTCTTTTTTTTTATTTGAAATAATTTAAAAATAATTTAAAGGATGATTTTTCGAAAGTAAAAATATCAAAGTATCATTTGAACATGAAAGCGATCGTTTTTTTCTTGATTTTATATTTTTTTTCTCACCGAATTCAATCCCCAAATCCTTAGCTGTTCAATAATTGGGACGTTTACCTTATTTTCACCCTTAAATTTCCAAAAAATTCCATCATCAATTTATCAATAGCATATTCTCATTGTTTTTTCTCCTATCGTCAATTCTTCGAAAATTGTGCGGGCAAAAAAAATGTTTTGGCATGTTAACGGGTGGATTAAGGTCGACATAACCTCAAATAGTTTTCAACAAAATTTTTAGGATGCAAATGTTCTCATTTTCCATTCAGCTTAACATTTTCCTTAATGTTGCATTTTATGCTGCAAGATGGCGATTGGGGGGGGGGGGAATGAATCCAATTGATGGCGTTGCTTTTCCGTGCTCGATTGAGTCTTAATCGCTGTTGAAATGGCAAATATATGCAATCTTCCGAGAGAGAGTGAGAGGGACGAACGGAGGGATGGAGAGAGCTCCGGTATAGGAAATGACGTCATCACTCAGTACAATGTTACGATCCGAGAACATTTGGAGTGAGAATACACGTAGGCATACTATACTGTAGTATAAATTGCACGGTATGGCGAGAAGGAGGCGCTGAGTGCAGAGCAATGCGCTGTTTAAGGTGGAATAGGGAAATATGGACCACCCCAATCTTTATAAAAAACTGATGAACCAAAACCAGAACGAATTTACCAGGGAGATTTCTTTTCGGTAAACCAATTTCGTGCCATTTTTCGATATACTTTTCTCGACTAGGCAAATCATCAATTTAATTGTGTAGCCATCAAATCTTGATGATTTTGGCCCGAATTTTTTGTAGGAATTTAAAAAAATTTTACAAGCTTAAAAAATTAAAGTTTGAATATTATAAAAATTGCAAAAGTATTTGTTAAATAACTAAAGTTCCACCAGAAATTGATGGAAAAAATTATATCTTGATACTTTATATCGAAAAAGCATTTTTTTTAAGGGGATCATTTTAGGCCATGAGGAATTATTTTACCTTCATTCGGGCGAATCGTTTTGCCCATAAATTTGTACAAAATCATTTTGTACAAACTTGAAAGAATATAAAAAACTTGAAAGTTGAAATATAATAATAATAATAATAATAATAATAATAATAATAATAATAACATAAAATTGAAAATGCAACTATGATTAAAATTGTAAAAGTTAGTTTAATAACTCAAGTTCCACGACATATTGATGAAAAAAAATTATATCTTGATCCTTAATACCGAAAAAGCATTTTTTCCTCAAGAGGATCATTTTGGACACCTTTCCCCTTTATGAAAGTGTATTGGTGTATTGCACAGATGGGACAACGAGGCTAGAAAGCTAGACGAAGTGTGTGTGAGGATTGAGAGACGAGAAAGACGAGGTATATTGTAGGTTTGGTCGCGTGTGTTTGCATGCGAGAAAGAGGGGCCCTATAAGGGATGGGAAAGAGGGGAGGGAGAGAGAGATTTTCACGAAATATCCGTGGTCTCGGTTGAGTTATGCTCGTATTTCCCGTCAGCACATCCGATGATGTCTACGGTAATGTAACTGAAATGTATGAACGTTTCGTGCCGTCGAGTTCTATATCCCGGTCCCATATATATATATATATATGTATATGGGGCATTCCATACCAATTCGACCAGGGTCTGACCCTCGACCCTTCAAATCTGGTTCCCGATTTTTCCTCTCATTACTCTCACTCTGTCAAGCAATTATAATTTGTTTCAGATTTTTCAAAATAAATTTGAGCGCGTTATGAATTTTTGAATTTTTTTTTTTTTCAACACCTCGATGGCCATAATCGAAAAATCTGAAAAAAATCCTACAAATACAGTGTCAGACATAAAAAATGTTGGTGTAAAATTCATAATGTCCGGGCTTTCGCTTCAACCCGTTTTTTAGCTTTTCGAGCAAAAAAAAAATGGGTTGAAGCAAAAGCCCAGACATTATGAATTTTACACCAGCATTTTTTATATTTGACAGTGTATTTTTGGAAATTTTTTCAGATTTTTCGATTACGGGCATCGAGGTGTTCAAAAAAGAAATTCAAAAATTCATGACGCGCGCAAATTTATTTTGACAAATCTGAAAAAAATTGTAATTGTTCGATAGAGTGAGAGTAATGATAGGAAAAATCGGGAACCAGATTTGAGGGGTCGAGGGTCAGACCCAGGTCGAATTGGTATGGAATGCCCCATACATATCCATGGACTACGACCATCACCACCTGCCAAATATACGCATATATTTATAGCCCCGTGTATATTTATATACAGATATCTATGGCCAATATACAACGGCGGGTCTCGTTTTGAATCCGCGCTGAGAAGTGTACACGATTTGCTAGTTACGCATTCACCGAATCTCTGTACCGGAGCTTCCCCTCTTCTCTCTCTCTCTCTTTCTCTTTCTCTCGTTCATCTCTCGCCGAGGCCATTTATCCATCGCGGAATATTCATACACGAAAATTTATGCTAATCGACGATGCGAATCAATGAAAAATTCATTATTCATTCATTCGATTGTCATCGACGATTATCAACGAATTCTCTCTTTATTCGGCTTTTTGTATTCCTCGAGGATCAGGCAAAAAAATAATCGGTGACAAAACAGCGATATTTTATGATGCAGCTTGGATAATATTGCAGAATGAATTGAGTAAAGGATGACAATATTTTTTGGGGCAATTTACGCAAAATTGAACGATCTTTAAAAGTGTCCCCAACAGCGTAAGTGTAACTTACACTGACTAAAGTTGATTTTTACCAAAAATTTTCGTTTTTTGCTCTTATCTTTGAAATGATTTACTTTACCGCAAAAATGTAAAGGAAAATTTCGATGGAAATTAATTTCCGACCAAAAAGGTCCTTTAGACCTAATTTCTAAAATTAATATTTCTTGCGATATTGAACCTTAACTTATTTGTAGTATAAAATTTTTATGGTTTATCGAACCAAACGTTTTAAATTGTTGATATCTCAATATCTCAATATCTCAAGAAATATTAATTTCAGCAGTTAGGTCTAAAGAACCTTTTATTATAGGAAATTAAGCTTCCAACAAAATTTGCTTTTACATTTTTTCGGTAAAGTTAATCATTTCGGAGATAACAGCAAAAAAATGAGAATTTCGGGTAAAAATCAACTTTAGTGACCGTTGCCATCTCACCAGTGTAAGTTACACTTACGTTGCTGAAGACACTTTTAAAGATCGCTTAATTTTGCCTAAATTGCGACTAAGAACAATGTGATAGCTTAAAATGCCGCCGAGTTATAGAATTTTGAAAAAAAAATCGATTTACGTGTATTTTAGATGGAAAATCTTTTCACGCTATGGGAAAGTACTTAATATTAATATTAAGGGTTGTAACTTTCAGGGATTTTTTTTTCAGACATCCAACAAAATTTTAGGTGGGGAGTGAGAAAATAAAAAAAAGTCGAAAAAAATCGCCGTTTTGACGCTGACTCGACCCCCTTAATTTAAAAAAGGAAAATCACCATTTTCTCAATTCGAAATTCAATAAGAAGCATCGAATATCCTTCAAACTGTCCTACACAAATTTTCCACGTGTTATTGCAGAATTTGCGAAAACCGAAATCAGTTAAAAAATACTAAATACCATAAAATCCATCCCTAAAAAGACTCTCATAAAAAGCAAGAACTTTTGTTTCATTGCGATCGATAATACACCCAAAAACCCACACCAAACAAATTTTTGGGGATTTTTTCAATTTCCAAAAATGTTCCTTTTGCCAAATTTGAAAAAGAACCCTCTCAGCCTAGCACAATCGCCTTGACCTATTTTCTTTTATCGCAAAATAAAAAAATCCGAATTAATAGGGTGTTCAAGATAAGGGTCAAGTGCTCTCATTTTTTTTCAACCCCCTCAGTTCACCCCGTTGAACGCGCATGTATATTTCCCGCTGGCGAATATCGATTTATCAAACTTTCGCTCTCGTTCGACGCGCTTTTTTTCCTTGCTCCAATTCAAATGTCTTTTCTATCGGAAGCGCCGCTAAAAGTTCCCTCCGCACTCGCTAGAGCGAAAACTATTATAGCCGCATGCGCGAGTACCTCGAATAAAAAGCGCGATCGCCTCTCCGTTGGGGGTGAGTTTTTGCTCTCTTTCGACCTCTCTTCGCACTCCGAGCATTCCCCACATGTGAGACAGACACACACACACATACAGGTATAGGTCCATACTAAGACATGTCGGGGGTGAGAAAAAAGCTCCTTTTGGGGTGTGTTGCGCGCATACGATTTTGTTTGCGCCACAGCGACTCGCGAGCGTCCCAAGAGTGCTGTCTCGAGAGTGACCATAAGTTTTTACACTAAATTTCTCTGTGTTTGTATGCGTGTGAGCTTGGGGCTGAGTTTTGCTCCCTCCCTCGCACCCCAAAATCAAGGGGTATGTTTCTTGGTCTTCTTCTTCTTCATCTTCTCCTCTGCTGACTTCTCGCATTCCGTCTGAAAAATGTTTTTCCCACGCCGAATGGTCATCTCGCAGTTGTGTCGCCAAAGTTTCGTGCTAGGGGTGGTTTTCGCCGTGGAGTGTGCGAGGGTGAATAATTGGTGCTGAGAGAACGAGGGTTGAGAAATCGCGGAAGAAACGCATTGCGAAGATGGACAGTCGCGGCAGAGACGGAGGAGCCAAAGGGGTAGATTTTCATCTACCCCTTTGGGGTAGGGGTGGGGGTGAATAAATGAGGGGTTGTGAGAGAGGGGAGGGCGAAGACGAGGAATAAGAAGGATTTCGGAGTGAGTGAGTGTCGTCGTCTTTTCACGAATGCACGAAGAGCATCCCTTAAGGGGAACTACCCCTCTCACTCGTAGGGGTAGTTTCTGTCTCGAGAAAGGATTACTCCGTTCACCGGGAAATGAAAACCTGGGGTACACGAGTATACGTATATATTCGTCCTTCAGGACCACGCCTCTTGTCTAAGGTCGCTCCCACCACGATATTTGCTCCCTCCGTCGTTGCAGAAACGCTGAGCTTTCCATGTGACCTTCTCCAACCCCTTCCACGCGAAAATACCTTCGGGGGAGAAGCTAAGAAGATTTTTCCGTCTCCCTCCTCGCTCTCAGGATCCTCTTACCCCCACTTTTCGGACCCTAAACTGTGCACGAGTTGCCGGAGACAGATAGCGCCAACCCTTATATATACGCGCGGTCGTATCACAGCCCCTTCTTCTATATTGATCCGGGACTAAGGGGGCAGTTTCTTGCGACCCTGCAAAGGTCTCTCGCGTCTTCTCTCGCTCTCTCTCTCTCTCCCTCGATTTTCGAGGTATACGCTAGTAGAAACCGAGCTTCTCAGAGAAAACTACCCCCACCGTCTCTTCCACCAACCCCAGGGCAACAATATATGAGGAGTTATTTTTCAACCAAGCCACTTTTTTTTTCACCCTCTCCAATTTTTTTCAAAATCTGCCAGTTTGAAATATTAGTCAATAGGAACGTCTGTGATTATTTTAATATTTTTTTAGGCGTCCGTTCAGGATTTTCAATTTTTCATTACGAACACTGTACCTCAAAAAATATTCATCAAACAAAAAAAACATAAGAATAAAAACTTTTTTAATTCTTTCACTTTATCGAAAAAAATTAAAATCATAATTTTTCTGCATCGAGAAAATGGAAATTTGGCATAAAAATGAGGATAACATTTTTTTAAACCTAATAACACACTTTTGATTTCGTTACAAATTTTACAGGATGTCTGTCATTGGGTAAAGAGTCTGCGAAAAAAATTTCACACCAACCATTGCAGGTGCCATTCTGAAATTGTTTTCGCAGATTTTTTACCCAGTGACAGACATGAAAAAATATAAAAACCCTGCGAAATCTTTGTGCGGTTATGAGATTTCGTCTTTGACCTCTGACCTCTCAAATAATTTCGAAAAGGGGTGCCAAAAATTCACCATTTTTACGGTTTATCGAGTCCCTTAATTTATGCAATTTTTCGACTTTAAGTGCGATTTACATCCATGTAAACCATGTATAATTTGCATTGAGACAATTAACTTTTTTAGGGAAGCATATTTTCGAGTTTTAATAATTTTCAAGATCTTTACCCAGTTTACCCCTTATATTTGGGTCATTCCATGTTAAATCGACCAATAGTTGGAATCAATCCCTTTCAATTTCGATGTAATTTGGTCAGAAGTTTTTTTTTATCATAAAACAAAGTTCTACCAAAGGAAAAAAAGATTTTAATTTTTTTTCAAAAGTTATGCAAAATTTTACCATTTTTTCAAGTGTATTTTTTAAATATCTCGAAAAAATATTATAGTAACGAAAAAATCATTCTGGATCCGTTTATACTTAGGGCTACGAAAAAAAAAATCAGAAAAAATGATGAATTTGGAGAATTTCGAATTTTTTTAAATCGCAAAAATCCACGATCAACATTACATTTTTGGTTCAATTTTTTAAGTAAGATACTTTGTACTGGTATTAAAAGATCCTGAAATTTTCAGAATTGCGTTTTTTTCTTAAATATGAATTCTTGAAATTTGATAAAAATTCAAGAATTTTGAGCAGTAAAAACTTCAATTAATGACAGGAATGTAAAGACAGAAACATAATTGAATTTGCGTTTTTATTTATTCGGTAAAGCGTTTAAGCGTAAATAAATAAACTTGTAAAATTGAAAAAATTGTGAAATTTTGCATTCTGCATAATTTTCGAAAAAAATTGTCAATTTTGTTCCTTTGGTAGAGCTTTGTTTTATGATACAAGAAAACTTCCGACCAAATTTCATCGAAATTGAAAGGTGTCGATTCCAAATATTGGTCGATTTGACATGGAATGACCCATTTACAGCTTGAATAATCATGATTCTCGAAAAGACATTTCAAATCCTCCCGATTGATCGAAAAAGATAACAATGGTTCAGACCTCTTGAATAATTTCGAAAAGGGATGCAAAAAATTCAGAACCTTCATACAATTAAAGTCGTCTCCCTCGATTCTCGCGCTGCATTCATTATTCCAAACAGTCCCTTTCCCATCGAAACCACGCTGAAACAAGAAACCCTGAACATTCCCATCGAATTTTTACCTCTCCCATCACGAGTACGAATTCTTAGAACAATTAGAATCACGCTAGAAATGTTGCATTTGCTCCATTTGTAAATCACGAAATTCCGGGAATAATGCATAACGCGGGAAAGACTTTATAATTATATCAAAGTAGAGAATCTCGTATAAACACACGATTTGTTATCCACTCGCGCACGTGCGTCTCCGCGCAGGAGTTGATAGTAGTTTCAGCGGTTTCTCTCATTCTCCTTCTCTCTCTCTCTCTCTCTCTCTCTCTCTCTCTCTCTCTCTCTCTCTCTCTCTCTCCTGTGTGCGGTCGACAAGAGGTTTACGTGGATATATATACATATATAACTATACTATAAATGGGCAAACCAGAGCACATCGGTTCTATGTATGGGGAGAAAGGGAGGGAGGGAGAGAGAGGACCCGTGAGAGCTTCGCGAAGAGAGGAAGAGAAACCTGAGATAGGGCCGAAGAGAGACGAGAGAAAGAGAGGAAGAGAGAAGATACGGAGAGAAGTACGTTGCGAGTTAACCCAGGGGAGGGGAAGGGGTGAACGGTACTTTAGCTAGGGGCTGTTAAACATGCCGGGTCTTATCGGTAAAACTGTTCTATACGGGATGTACGTATATGCACGTTCAGCCATTGGAGAGTATCTCTCTGCCTTATACGTACTTCTAGGCATTGGATACACGGCCAGTTCGCGTAAACGTGGAGCAGTTCGCCATCCGGATGGCGTTTTCTCTATCTGTGTCTCCCTCTCTCTCTCCCTCTCTCTCTCTCTCTCTCTCTCTCTCTCTCTCTCTCTCTCTCTCTCTCTCTCTCTCTCTCTCTCTCTCTCTCTCTCTCTTTGGTTATATCTACTATTATATATTGGACCCGTCGACTCTGCTGCCGATACTGTACAAGCTGTGTTGCCAGTTTCGACACATGGATCAAAGCCAGGCAATATGGACCATCCGAATATGGGGCGATCCATGTCACTTCCGCTGGTAAAAAAAAAAGATTCCTCAAGAAATTTTGAAAAATCGAGTTATTTCATTGAAAAATATTCACCGAGTGTCGAAATTTTTAAAAAAATTTCTGACGTTTTTTCTCGTTGATTGTAAATTTGGTTCTATTTACATTTGTAAAAAACGAAAATCTGCGTCTCCTTATGGCCTTCCAGAAATAAATTAATTTAGATTTTATTGAGCAACTCGAACGTCCGTTTCGGGGCAAAATATGCAAAAATATTTTTCTCAAGGAACACTTGTTATTTTTTTAAATTTCCTCGAATTGTGAGAACGAATAACGAATTTTTGGTATTTTTTTTAAATATTATGTGATTCTTAAACACCGTGAAGTAACAGCTATTTTTTTTTAAATTAATATATTAATAATAAAAAAAAATAGCCGTTACTTCACGGTGTTTAGGAATCCCATAATATAGAAAAAAAACAAAAATTCCTTTTTCGTATTCACAATTCGGGAGAATTAAAAAAAAAAAAAATAACGAGTGTCTTCCCTTGAGAAAAAAAATATTTTTGCATCTATTGCCCTGAAAGGGACGTTCGACTTGCTCAATAAAATCTAAATTAATTTTTGTCTGGAAGGCCATAAAAAGACGCACATTTTTGTTTTTTACAAATGTAAATACGTCAAATCCGGTCAAAGATACAGCCATTTGAATGGAAAAATGTTGAAAAATGGTAATCAACGAAAAAAAACGTCAGAAATTTAAAAAAAAATCGACCCTCGGTAAATATTTTTCAATAAAGTAACTCGATTTTTCAAAATTATTTGTGGAATTTTTTTTTTTACTTGTGGAAGTGACATGGATCGCCTCATATATTCATTGAATTTTTGGTTTCATTTTACAGTTCCCCAATTTCTTTCGTCAAGTACAATTAAGTTTGAAGGTTATTGATGCTCGATTTGAGCAGATATTGAGTTTTAAAAGAAAACTATTATTTTCTTCTCTTGTTTTCTTGTAAAAGCATTTTAAAAGAAAACGGTTGTCTATAAATCTGGAAATAAACCCTCCTGGAGTTTAGAAAGAGATTTTGGAATGGAGATCTTACAGACTTGGACTTGATGATAAAATTGAAAAATTTCTTATATATGGGGCATTCCACGTCAAATCATGCGGTCATCGGCCTGGCTCCCTCGAATTTTGATGTCCAATGAATCCGTGGGTTTCATTTGGCCCAAAATATGAGCTCAAATTTTTAGAAATTTTTATTCCATTTTTTAGGGGTTGCCCGAGCTAAAAAATCATTAAATTGAGGGACAACATGAAGAGGGGCCTTTTTCAAATTAATGAAATTTTTTTTACATAAACTAGGGCCCAAAACAGATGTTTTAGTCATAGTTCGATAATAGGCCAAAAATAATTACTATTTTTTTTCTTTAATTTTTTTATTCTGTTTGAATCATCCGTTTTATTTCAGATCGTTGAGGTTAATAAATTTTTGAAAAATGTTATCGTTTCACTCTTAAACTAAGAAATAAGAATCATATTTCGCTGGAAAAATATTTTTGTTGTTGTTATTCTCACTACAAGAAACAATCAAAATAAAAAATTGTTAAAAAATATAAAAAAATAAAAATAGTAGTTATTTTTGGCCCATTATCGAACTATGACGAAAATATCTGTTTTGGGCCCTATATTTTGTGAAAAAATTTCATTAATTTAAAAAAGGCCCATCTTTATGTTTTCCTTCAATTGAATGATTTTTTAGCTCGGGTAACCCCTAAAAAATGAAATAAAAATTTCTAAACATTTGAGGTCATATTTTGGGCCACTTCTTATTGCGCTTCCCAAAATCCGAAGCATCGAAGGAAAAACATATTTTCGCCAGTGATACTCCATGAAATCGGGCATTACAATATCAAACCGGGCCGTATTCCCCGGCTTTACTAGATATGCACATTCGCGTGTAACATTGTAAATTGTATAAGCCATTCGTTGCTTCGTATACACGAGCAAAGTCGAAAGTCGTACATGGAGAATCGTATAGTCCGTGAACCGTGGGTTTTCCGAGTGTCGGGTATATTCTGCCCACATTTGTACCAATGCTCTTCGTGGATTCGTACGAATGTGCGCAACGATATGCACGGAGACGAGTTTCGTCGCTGTGTGCAGAGAAACATGCATACAAGTCACTGAAGACACTTACAATGTTTCATCGGTGGAATTCATATATACGTTAGACTGGCCCAAAACAAAACCGTATTTTCCATTTTTACCTCCTAATTGCAAAAATCATAGTTTCTGCTACAATATTGAACGCTGTAAAAGGAGGGTTAAGTACGATTTTTTTTAGAGCTATCGCAATGGGTTTTTCTATTTGCTAGGTCCATTGGTCCGTTTTGCCCCATACATTTTTCTTGCCGAGCCTTCGGGTGAAAAACAATGTATCTTGGTCAAACATACTTTGGCCAAGTCGAAGTCCCAGCAGAAGAGAAATTTTCCTTGACAGAACTAACACTAGTCCATTTTCCCTAAAAAATTTATTCTGACCCTTATTCCCCGCATAAAACTTTTGAGGTACGAGTCCAGTTAGATTTAAAAAAATCCACTATTCAAGCAAATATCTACTTGTCAACTCCATTTTGTGTATATTGTCACAGTATTTTCTAAATTGTTCAAAATTTGTTGGTGATGTACCAATTTAAAAAAGAGTGTCGACACTGTCATACGAGGCAATTTATACTTAGGTTGACTCCATAAAACAATTGTTTTCCATATCCAAACTGTAGGCATCGGTTTTTAATGTGTTACCTAAACGGCAAATAGGAAAATACGTTGAGCCACCTCTAAAAAAAATCGCACGTAGCCCTCTTTTGACGGTGTTTAATGTCATAGTGGAAACTATGATTTCATTAAGTGGGAAGTAAACTAAAAAAATTAAGGGGGTATTTTGGGCCAGTTTAATATACGGGTTGAATATGTGAGAATACAGGAATTTATTATATTATTATTATATTTATTATATTTAATTAACCTCTACGTGCATAAGACACCCTCGGTGCAAAAGCGAAACAGCATATGTGTCATTCACTATCAATTCAACGACGTTCCGTCGGTGACCCCCTTCGATTTTTTAAATTTTTAATATGTCATACATGCAAAAAGAAGTATCCATGTAAATTTTTACCTCTCTATCTAAAACCATACCGAAGTTATTGATTTTTCAAAAAATATTCTTACACTAATCATAACTTCTACAATAACCAAGATATTCTTATTTGTTATAGGAGGTGATTTTTTTGTTTTTCAATGTACTTTTCGAACAAAATATCGAAAATTAAGAAAAAAAATGTTTAATATATTTTTAGCTGTTTTAAGCTAAACAATTCGATTTTCTTCTAATGGGACCCCTTTCATTTAATTCAAACAAAATTATAAAATTCTACGTAAAAAAAACATAATTTTTGAGATTTTACTGAAGATGGGATTCAAATAACTTCTTATAACAAAAATTTGTTTCCGATTTTTTTTCGCAATTGTTATCTTTTTTCTTTTTACGACTACGATAGTTAATTTCAATGATGTTAAAATAAATTATTTAACTTCTCTCACGTATTTCCTTTGCAAATTATAATAATTAATATTAAGAATTACAATTCAAGTATGTTTTGCACTTTGTTCAATTTTTTTACATATAAATTGTAATTCTTAATGTTAATTATTATAATTTATGAAGGAAATATGTGAGAGTAGTTAGATTATTTATTTTGACATCATTGGAATGAACTATTGTAGTCATAGAAGGAAAAAAGATCAAAATTGCGAAAAAAAATCGAAAAAAAAAATGTTAAATAAGAAGTTATTTGAATCCCATCTTCAGTAAAATCTCAAAAATTTTGTTTGTTTACATAAAATTTTATAACTTTTTTTGAAAAAAATCGAAGTGGTCCCATTGAAAGAAAATCAAATTTTTTAGCGTAAAACAGCCAAAAAGACATACATTTTTTTGTTCTTTTTTTTCGATATTTTTTTCAAAAAGTACATTGGAAAACACAAAAAATAACCTTCTAGCGAGTTAGAATATATCTTGGTTATTGTAGAAGTTATGATTATTTTAAGAATATTTTTTCAAAAATCAATAACTTCGAGATCGAGAGCTAAAAATTTACAATTTACAACAATGAAAACAAAATTGTGCAAATTGGAAGCTTGGACGTAGCTTTCTCATTTTCTTTCATCATCCGCCAAGCTTCCTCTACGAATTTGTCGCTATTAATTCTATAATGAGTCCAATTATGGCTTTCTCACATTTGAATTTCAGCCATTGACGGAAATGAATCAGGAAGTGTCATCAGCAAATTTCTGACTGGCCCAATTTTTTCATAACTTTTTGAAAACTTCTAGATTCTCAAAGTATAAGAATACCTCAAATGATGATTTTTAAGTTCAATCTCAATGGAAAATTGGGATTGCTAATCAGTTTTGCCGTTTCATGATTTCCAGCTGCTGGATTTTTAAGTTTAATATTCTCACGATGTATCCATATCGATGATTGCATTTCTATAGTATCATCTGCCCAGAGATACGTTGGTGTATCACAGTATCGGCAGATATTACGTGAAGTGTGTTCAGGAGGCGTAAAAGGGGGTTGATTGCCCCGTGAGAGCAAGAGATAGAGAGAGAGAGGTTGGGGGTGGCGAAATGGGTGCTATTTCCGACCGAAAGTCCTTTCTGGGCATTATTCCAGGCCGGACTAAGGCTTTTCGCTCCGAGACTATATGGAGAGTCTCTCCTGGCAACCAAGCCTATCAAACTATCTTATACCATCGGCGTACCCTTATACCCCGAGCCTTTCGCTGGTCATTCCTTTCTCACCCCATTTCTCCCTGTACCGTCTCGTTTCTCGCCCGTCAACCCGGGGAATCTCACTTCGAGCCCTTAACGACCGACCCACGGGAGAAACTGCGAAATTGAGAAAATTATCCTAGCACGCGTTAGATATACTCCATACCGTAGTAGATTACACTTGATATACATATATACATACATTTATACACATATATATGTATATGGATAGATAGATGTACATATGATGTACGTTAGATATGTGCACGGGGAGAAATAGAGCGAGATGAAGGACGAATGAAACGGAGGAAGAGAGAGAGAGAGAGAGAGAGAGCGAGGAGGATCAACCCCTTCGGCAAAACGTAACAGTAGTGATGGCTGGAGTGTGCATTTGAGAAACTGAGCGAGAACGCCAGCGGGCAACGAACGATGGAATGGTTTTTGGGCGAGGGGGTAGAGAATACGGGCTTGTTTTGGTGGGTGGGGTTGTAGCAGCGCGGCCATCTTAGTTCTGAATTAAGGAGAGGGTGGAAAGGCCCCGTCCCCCGCCACCGACTCGACCCTTGCAGTTTCACAAAGCTCCGGGGGGTGGCTGAGCCAGCGAGAGCACCCGGACGCCATACTTTACCCACTCAACCCCTTTCCACCCTATAAACCAACCAGTGTATTGGTGTGTATACGCATCGTCGGGGGAGATCCACAGAGAAAAAGAAAGAATGGAAAATAAAGTTTCATCTTAGATCTCAGGAAGTTTTTGTGATGGTTTAAACAAAAAAATAGCCATGTCTGACTGCTTGATTCTTTGGTCCCTGGAATTATGGTTATTTCTTTCGGAGAGTTTTGCGTAAATATTTGATTACTTTGAAATCAAACGATTTCTGTAATCCATAGTCCATAATCCACAATCCATTCTTGGTTGACTCAGTAGTAGTAGTTCATGAGGGTTGATTGATTCGTAAGTTCTTCAGAATCCCACTGCGTATTCTGGTATGACTTTTCCTCAATTTCTGGCAGAAATGAACGATGGGAAATAGAATTAAGATGTTTTCAAGTCATTGGGGTGGTTTTTTATTTGGGGGAAGTTTCTGAGGTTAGAAAAATTCTCAAATAATTTTTTTTCTCACATTGGGTACCCATGAATTCAGACTCACCATGTACGAAATTTGCCAAACGCTCAATAAAAACTCAGCTGTTAAAGGGTTAATCAAGAGTTTTGGTCAACTCGGTTAATCAAGAATTTTGGTTAACTCCGTTGATCAAGAGTCTTGATTAACTTGGTTAACCAAGACTCTTGGTTAATTTACTTAACCAAGACTCTTGGTTAATTTACTCAACCAAGAATCCTGGTTCTAGTGTCTCGTATTGATGAATTCTTTCTAGAAACAATCGAACAATCGTGATCTCCCATAACAGCGATGAAATTCTGCCGGCAGAAACTCGATCGTGTCTTGGGTTAGCGCGTGATCCTTTTCTCTTCGGGCTGTGGTATGCTCGAAGGGAGTTTGAGTCCCGGGTTCTCGGTTTACGCGGTAAAACGTCGTTGCATCTCGCGAGGATGTATCGGGTTGTGGTTCTATGCAGTTTCCCCTCTGTTCAACGATGTCCGCGCGTAGTTGACGCTTCGGCAGACAGGAGTTACAAGTTACAAGAGCCCAGATCGCGCGTGGGTGTACTGAATCGTGCATAGAGTGGATATATACATAGCGAGAGAGAGAGAGAGAGACGAAAAGAGCGAGGTAGTTGGTTAGCTATAAGTTTGAGGTGTACGGTACCTTCGGGGACATGCGACAGAAGTTGGAAACTTTATGGTAAACCGGTGCGCGAGCGAGGCCCACGGCATCAACCAAGCCGGTAAATGGTAGAGGCCGTAGTCGAGGTCCAGAGTGAGAAAGTGAAGGTGAAGGGTTAGGCGAGCTCAAAGGGAGGATGAGGGAAGAGGGTTAGCGGGATGAACGGGGGTGGGAAAGCTTGCTTGCTTGCTTCTGGTGACTGTGCGCAGAATGACGTTGGACGCCCGAGAAGGTTGAAGCAAGAAGAGTGAAGGAGACAGAGAGAGAGGGGGGGGGAGGAAGAGGGTGGAATGGTTAGCGCAGAGGGTGGGTGTTTAATCCAATCCAGAGTTTGTTCTTTCGACGATCGACGTAATCACCGGGCTACACGTTAGTTTCTCAAACCGGTACATACACAAGGACAAGTTCTTGCGTTGATATATAGGTGTAAAGCTGTACGCTCGTTTACACACATTCCTATAGCTAACCAAGTACGAAGCGTCGACAGTTTGCGTTGGTCACACTTTCCTCTAGCTCGTCTGTTCTACAAACGCCTCTCTCTGGTATATGTTGTATGTACATGTAACGGGTAAAACGCTTTTGCGAGGGCTCGCTGCGTTGTTGCCTTACAATTGTTCGAATTAACTCCGTGGCTAACAAAATCAACACTAACGATGAAATATCGCGACAACATGTTGTCCTTCCTCCCTCCCCCGTTCTGCTCGTTAACTACGTTTTCGTCGTGACGATTTCACACATGAGTTTTTGGGTCTAGGAAAACCCTGATCCTCAATATCTATATTGATTTTTCTTTAACCCTTTGGTTAGGAGGGAACTAACTCTACTTTGGGTTTTGGCAGAGTAAACAAGAAGTTAGGGTGTAGTTTTCTTATATCCGATGGTTATAGGTTGCGTGACTTAAGAATGCATTGAGAAAACATTGTTCCAGGATTTGTTAACTGTTAACAAATGTACACTGCAAAAAAATTTCATTAAATTTAATATACTTGTTATTGACATTGCATATTCATTTGTGTATTTAATTTCAATAACAAGTATACGAAATCGAAATTCATAGACATCGATTGGAAAATGAACAATGTTGATTTGAATTTAATATTTGTATATTAAAATTAAGAGAATAAACACTGAAAATTACAATTTATATGGGAATATCACTGCACGTATGTATATGAAATTTAATATACTGTATATGCATAAAAACTTCATATTTTTTGTATGAAGTATTTTTTACAGTGTAAAGTTGAATATTGCGAAATCAATTCTTTTTTAATAGTTAATAAATTAACTATATATTTTTGAACACTTGATCAATTGTTTTAACACAAATAAAATATTTCTTAACGATTAACAAATTTTGTAACAGTTAAGGAATATTTAACGTACTAGTCTACTTTAGAAGGCCAAAAAAAGCAAAAAAAAAAAAAAATTCCGCTACTTTATCAGATATGACTATAAAACTGTTATTACAACATTGTTTCATCTTTCGAAAGTACAAAACAAAAATTTATTCTTTATTTTCATTCTTTGGATTGGCATGTCTGAAACAAAAAAAAACATTTTAAAGAAGTAGGTTTCTTACACAACAATATCCCACCGTTAATGAAAAATCAAATTAAAAGATGGCGGATGTTTGAAATAAATTGTGAAAAATTCATCTTTTCATTTTCATTTCAAACACCCGCCATTTTTTTTACCAATTTTTCATTAACGGTAGTAAATTGTTGTGTAAGAAACCTTCCTCTTCAAAAATGCCTTTTTATTGTTTGTTTCAGACTTGCCAATCCTGAGATTGAGTTTCGGCCATGGGACAAGATACTTTCAACTCTGGCGTCTCCTATAAATTATTCAAAGAATCAAAATAAGAAATAAATTTTTGTTTGTATTGGCGAAAAATAAAACAATATTGTAAAAACAATTTTATAACCATATCTAATAAAGGAGCTGAGAAAAAAAATCTTAAATGCTATTTTTTGGCCTTCTAAAGTAGATTAGTACCTTAATAGATTATTTAACGACAAATAAAATATTTCTTAACGACTAACAAATTTTGTAACAGTTAAGGAGAATTTAAGTAAAAGTGCCAACTCAATATATTTCTTTATTACAAATAAACTGTTTTCTCAGTGCGGTTCAAATTGTGAATCGAACGAAAATCATCGGGCAAAAATTGACTTTTTAAAAAATCAGTAATCAGTGTAATAATTTCAACTTTTTTATTAAAATAATAATAATAATAATAATAATAATAATAATAATAATAATAATAATAAACTTTTTTGGATCACTTGAGCGAGAAAAGGATTCGAAATTTTTTTCAACATAACACAATCATAATTGTGTCTCAGACGAAATTATAAATAATTGACAAAGATAATTACTTATAATTGGGTTTACAAAAATAGCGCACAATGAAAGATTAAAGACCAATGTTTTAATATACACGAAGCATATTGTCAGTGGATACTTAATTTTTAATTAATAGAGCTTTTTCCTTAAGTGTGGCAACTATCCGGCTTTTCCCTACGTGCTCTTGTGTAGTTACAAAAATGATCATTTATTTTATAAGTTGCAATGACCAGGATCTTCATCGGGCAATGAAAACATGCGTTATTCATTATATAGTTCAATATAGTATTTAACGATGGAATTTTAGTTCAGGCTTTACAGTGATATGCTATATTCTTGGCTGAAGGGGTGTCGCGACGGCGGGGGATGGTTAGCTCGTGGGATGCGATTAATTATAGGGCGAGCTCCTTTTGGGGTAGATTGTCCACGTTACTCTCGCACGGCTTTGAGGCCAAAACGTGTGGAGTTTTGGAGAGCTGGTTTCTCTCGTCGGCATGAAGCACACCCAAGAGAAACAGAGATGGAGAGAGAGAGAGAGAGAGAGAGAGAGAGAGAGAGAGAGAGAGAGAGAGAATGCCTGGCAAGTATAAGATACGTCCTATGATCATGAGACTCAGACACTGGGCTTAGCTTCCTCGGAATATTAGATCAATAATTCTAACCTGGGTCCCGTTCTCTGAGCATGAACATAGAGCAGCGTATTAATACGTCGAAGAGAGGAATACCCAAGAGCGAGGGAGAGAGATAGAGAAGGAGGTAAAGAGGGACGAAGGGTGGAAGGAAGAGATACACCAGGGGGTAATGCGATATTGTTTCACCCGGTGAGCGACTTACTAATATTATCTTCTTAGTCTGGTGTCCGTTCGAGCTAAGCTGATGTTTATTATTAAATTTCACGTTGCGTCAATCATCGTTCATATACATATACAGTCATCGTCATTTGAAGTGGGGCAGAGTGTTTTTCCTCGATTTTGGCGAAAATTCGACCGATTTTGAAAATTCAAAAAAGGAAGTTGGAGTAAATTTCATTATCTTCCGAATGAGACTAGGTGGAATGCAATTGGTTCTGAATTGGCCGAGTGCGAGGCGATGGAGTCAAGACGTGCAAATCGCAGATTCGCGGACACCCCGAAAAAGGGTATACGCCGGTCTTTAATGGCTTTTTAACTGGAACCATTCGAAAGAGCAGCTCATGACAGTCAAAATTTAAAAAAAAAAAATGTTAATCGGTTAACTCCAGTGGATGATATTGCCCCAGGAAGTTGAAACGGTTTTTCGACGATAACTTGCAAGTTTCTTGATCGATTGACCTGAAATTTATCGGGGAGTCGTGTTTCGTCATAGCCGACAACCCGGTATAGGTCGTGTTGTAAGAACACTCCTCGGGGATGAGATCCAGGGTTGTCCCGAATACACCGTGTCGGTTATTTGCATTTTCCGCAAATAAAAAGTCTAATCTCGAAAATGTGAATTGGTGCATTGTTGAGGGGAAGATTCAACGAACAAATCGTGTGGTCGTGCAATACCCGAATCGACCTGTGTCACCAACGGGAAGGCACGGAAGAATGGCATGGAAATCCCGAAATCGAAAAAGATCGAGCCCGGAGTCGCAGGGAGATGCTCAATTGTTTTTGCACTCGCCGGGTGACTAAACGTCTTGTCACTGCTGGGGCAAGATGGACCGATTTACGAAAGACTAATATTGGAAAAAAAATATTTGTATCATTTTAAGATTTTTTTCGAGACCGTTTGTTTGGCACTGCGTATTTCGCAATTATTAAGGGGTTATGGAGAAGAGAAATATTGAAAATCGAATAACGACTGAATTTTACCGTATTAACACTGTTCAAAAGCGTCGACATTACCATTGCACAATGATTTTCATCATCCTTAATTTGGCACTGCGATTTTCGCAATTCTTAAGGGGTTATGGAGAAAAGAAATATTGAGAAATCAATAACGACCGTGTTTTGCGGTATTCAGACTTTTCAAAAGCGTCCACTTTACCATCGTCTTTTCATCGTCCATAATTTGACATTGCGATACTCGCATTAATTAAGGGGTTATCGACAAGAGAAATATTGCCAAAAATCAATAACGACCGTGTTTTACGGTATTCTGACTTTTCAAAAGCCCCGACATTATCATTGCACAAAAATTTTCATCATCCTCAATTTGGCATTGGGATTTTCGCAATTCTTAAGGGGTTATCGACAAAAGAAATATTGAAAAAAGAATAACGACCGTGTTGATCGGTATTCATACTTTTCCAAAGCGTCCACTTTACCATTGCACAATAATTTTCAGCATCTTTAATTTGACATTGGGATTTTCGCAATTATTAAGGGGTTATGGAAAAAAGAAATATTGAAAAATGATAACGACCGTGTTTATCGAGATTCAGACTTTTCAAAAGCGTCGACATTATCAGTGCACAATGATTTTCATCATCCTCAATTTGGCACTGCGATTTTCGCAATTATTGAGGGGTTATGGACAAAACAAATATTGAAAAATCAATAACGAGCGTGTTTTACGGATTCAGACTTTTCAGAAGCGTCCACATTACCATTGCACAATTCTTTTCATCATCCTTAATTTGACACTGCGATTTTCGCGATTCTTAAGGGGTTATCGACAAAAGAAATATTGAAAAATCAATAACGATTGTGTTTTGCGGTATTCAGACTTTTTAAAAGCGTCCACTTTACCATTGCACAATGATTTTCATCGTTCTTAATTTGGCACGGCGATTTTCGCAATTATTAAGGGGTTATGGAGAAAAGAAACATTAAAAATTCAATAACTACCGCATTTCACGGTATTCAGACTTTTCAGAAGCGTCCACATTACCATTGCACAATGATTTTCATCATCCCCAATCTGGCACTGCGATTTGAGCAATTATTAAGAGGTTATCGACAAAACAAATATTGAAAAATCAATAACGACCGAGTTTATCGGTAATCAGACTTTTCAAAAAGGTCCACTTTATCATTGTACAATGCTTTTCATCAACCTCAATTTGGCATTGCGATTTTCGCCATTATTAAGGGGTTATGGAGAAAAAAATGATTGAAAATTCAATAACTACCGCATTTTACGGTATTCAGACTTTTCAAAAGCGTTCACTTTACCATTGCACAATGATTTTCATCGTCCTTAATTTGGCACTGCGATTTTCGCAATTATTAAGGGGTTACGGAGAAAAAAAATATTAAAAGTTCAATAACTACCGCACTTTACGGTATTCATACTGTTCAAAAGCGTCCACATTACAATTGCACAATGCTTTTCATCATCCTTCATTTGACACTGCGATTTTCGCAATTATTAAGGGGTTGTCGACAAAACGAATTTTGAAAAATTAATAACGGGCGTGTTTTACGGTATTCAGACTTTTCAGAAGCGTCTCCATTACTATTGCACAATACTTTTTATCATCCTTAATTTAGCACTGCGACTTTCGCATCTATTAAGGGGTTAAATATAAAAGAAATATTAAAAATTCAATAACTACCGCATTTTAGGGTATTCAGACTGATCAAAAGCATCCTCATTACCATTGCACAATGATTTTCATCATCCTCAATCTGGCACTGCGATTTTTGCAATTATTAAGGGGTTATCAACAAAACAAATATTGGAAAATTAATAACGAGCGTGTTTTACGGTTTTCAGACTTTTCAGAAGCGTCCCCATTACTATTGCACAATACTTTTCATCATCCTCAATTTGGCACTGCGATTTTCGCAATTATTAAGGGGTTATGAAAAAAAAAAAAAATTTAAAATCCAATAACTACCGCAATTTATAGTATTTAGACTTTTTAAAAGCGTCCACATTATCATTGCACAATGCTTTTCAGCATCCTTAATTTAGCGTTGCGATTTTTGTAATTATTAAGGGGTTATCGACAAAAGAAATACTGAAAAATCAATAACGACCGAGTTTATCGGTATTCAGACTTTTCAAAAGGGTCCACTTTATCGTTGTACAATGCTTTTCATCAACCTCAATTTCGCATTGCGATTTTCGCAATTATTAAGGGGTTATGGAGAAAAAAAAATCTTAAAAATTCAATAACTACTACATTTTACGGTACTCAGACTTTTTAAAAGCGTCCACATTACAATTGCACAATGCTTTTCATCATCCTTAATTTGGCACTGCAATTTTCGCAATTATTAAGGGGTTATGGAGAAAAGAAATATTAAAAAATCAATAACGAGCGTGTTTTACGGTATTCAGACTTTTCAGAAGCGTCCACATTACCATTGCGCAATGCTCTCCATCATCCTCAATTTGGCACTGCGATTTTCGCAATTATTAATGGTTTAGGGAGAAAATTAATATTAAAAATTCGATAACTACCGCATTTTACGGTAATCAGACTGTTCAAAAGCGTCCACATTCCCATTGCACAATGCACTTCTTCATCCTTAATTTGACACTGCGATTTTCGCAATTATTAAGGGGTTATGGACAAAACAAATATTGAAAAATCAATAACGAGCGTGTTTTACGGTATTCAGACTTTTCAGAAGCGTCCACATTACCATTGCACAATTCTTTTCATCATCCTTAATTTGGCACTGCGATTTCCGCAATTCTTAAGGGGTTATCGACAAAAGAAATATTGAAAAATCAATAACGATTGTGTTTATCGATATTCAGACTTTTAGAAAACGTCCACTTTATCATTGCACAATGAATTTGATCATTCTTAATTTGACGTTGCGATTTTCGCAATTATTAAGGGGTTATAGACAAAAGAAATATTGAAAAATCAATAACGACCGAGTTTATCGGTATTCAGACTTTTCAAAAAGGTCCACTTTATCATTGTACAATGCTTTTCATCAACCTCAATTTGGCATTGCGATTTTCGCAATTATTAAGGGGTTATGGAGAAAAAAACTATTGAAAATTCAATAACTACCGCATTTTACGGTATTCAGACTTTTCAAAAGCGTTCACTTTACCATTGCACAATGATTTTCATCGTCCTTAATTTAGCACTGCGATTTTCGCAATTATTAAGGGGTTGTCGACAAAACGAATATTGAAAAATTAATAACGGGCGTGTTTTACGGTATTCAGACTTTTCAGAAGCGTCTCCATTACTATCGCACAATACTTTTTATTATCCTCAATTTAGCACTGTGACTTTCGCATCTATTAAGGGGTTATACACAAAAGAAATATTAAAAATTCAATAACTACCGCATTTTAGGGTATTCAGACTGATCAAAAGCGTCCTCATTACCATTGCACAATGCTTTACATCATCCTCAATTTGACACTGCAATTTTTGCAATTATTAAGGGGTTATGGAGAAAAGAAATATTGAAAAATGAATAACGACCGTGTTTATCGAGATTCAGACTTTTCAAAAGCGTCGACATTATCAGTGCACAATGATTTTAATCATCCTCAATTTGGCACTGCGATTTTCGCAATTATTAAGGGGTTATGGACAAAACAAATATTGAAAAATTAATAACGAGCGTGTTTTACGGTATTCAGACTTTTCAGAAGCGTCCACATTACCATTGCACACTTCTTTTCATCATCCTTAATTTGGCACTGCGATTTTCGCAATTCTTAAGGGAGTATCGACAAAAGAAATATTGAAAAATCAATAACGATTGTGTTTTGCGGTATTCAGACTTTTTAAAAGCGTCCACTTTACCATTGCACAATGATTTTCATCGTTCTTAATTTGGCACGGCGATTTTCGCAATTATTAAGGGGTTATGGACAAAAGAAACATTGAAAAATCGATAACTACCGTGTTTCACGGTATTCAGACATTTTCAAACATATTGATGATGAAAATAACTGTATAATTATAATGTGGACGCTCTTGAAATGTCTGAATCCCGTTAAACATGGTAGTTATTCATTTTTGGCTATTTATTTCGCCGATAAACCCTTAATAATTGCAAAAATCACAATGCAAAAATGAGATTGACAAAAATAATTGTACAGTGATGAAATAGACGCTTTTAAAATGTTCGAATCCCGATAAACACGGTAGTAATTGATTTTTCAATATTAATTTTGTCGATAACGCCTTAATAATTGCGAAAATCGCAATTCCAAATTGAGGATGATGAAAATCATCGTGCAATGATAAAGTGGACGCTTTTGAAAAGTCTGAATACCGTAAAACGCGGTAGTTATTAAATTCTTAATATTTCTTTTCACCATAACCCCTTAATAATTGCGAAAATCGCAGTGCCGAATAAAGGATGATAAAAATCATTGTGCAATAGTAATGTGGACGTCTTTAAACAGTCTGAATACCGTAAAATGCGGTAGTTATTGAATTTTTAAAATTTTTTTCCTCCATAACCCCTCAATTATTGCGAAAATTGCAATGTTGAATTAATGATGATGAAAAGCATTGTACAATGATAAAGTGGACGCTTCTAAAAAGTCTGAATACCGATAAACACGGTAGTAATTGATTTTTGAATATTTTATTTGTCCATAACCCCTTAATAATTGCAACAATCGCAATGCAAAAAAATGGATGGTGAAAATCATTGCACACTGAAAAAGTAGACGCTTCTGAAAAGTCTTAAACCCAATAAACACGGTAGTTTTTGAATTTTGAATATTTAATTTGTCCATAACCCCTTATTAAATGCGAAAATCGCAATGCCAAATTAAGAATAATGAAGTTTATTGTGCAATGATAAAGTGGACGCTTTTGAAAATTCTGAATACCGATAAACACGGTAGTTATCGATTTTTCAATATTTCTTTTGTCCATAACCCCTTAATAATTGCGAAAATTGCAGTGTCAAATTAAGGATGATGGAAATCGTTGTGCAATGATGAAGTCGACGTTTTTGAAAAGTCTGAATACCGTAAAACACGGTAGTTATTGATTTTTTAATATTCCTTTTCTCCATAACCCCTTAATAATTGCGAAAATCATAATGCCAAATCAAGGATGATGAAAATCATTGTGCACTGATAAAGTCGACGCTTTTGAAAAGTCTGAGTACCGTAAAACACAGTAGTTATTGAATTTTAAATATTCAATTTGTCTATAACCGCTTAATAATTGCGAAAATCGCAATGCCAAATTATAGATGATGAAAGTCATTATGCAATGATAAAGTGGACGCTTTTGAAAAGTCTGAATACCGTAAAACGCGGTAGTTATTGAATTTTGAATGTTTGGTATCTTGGCACTTTTTTTCCTCATTATGAAAAAGGGATGCAGATGAAAAGTCTTCTATTTCTCCATCGGATGCAACCTGTCAAACCTGTATCGAAAAACTCATCCATTTTTAAGCCCTCCATCACTTAGCCGGTGAGTTCTGTCGATTGACTCGCAGAAACTCACCGTTGTCCGACTTTCACCACGTGGAGGTGGATGGACGGGCGCATGGTGCAATACCTTTGAAAGTCGTGTGTGTGTGTGTGTGTGTGTGTGTGTGTGTGTGTGTGTGTGTGTGTGTGTGTGTGTGTGTGTGTGTGTGTGTGTGTGTGTGTGTGTGTGTGTGTGTGTGTGTGTGTGTGTGTGTGTGTGCGTGCGTGTGTGCGTGCGTGCGTGTGTGTGTGTGGGGCGGAGGTGGGGGGGTGTCCGCGTGCCTGCGTGTGTATGTGTGTACGTGTATGTACGTACGTGCGTGCGTGCGTGCGTGCGTGCGTGCGTGCGTGCGTGCGTGCGTGCGTGCGTGCGTGCGTGCGTGCGTGCGTGCGTGCTCGCGTGCGTGCTCGCGTGCGGGCGTGCATGCGCGCTTGCGTGCGTGCGTACGTGCGTGTTGTATTAATATTTTAATGATTTTCCACGTGTTCTCCTCAAGGCAATGCAGCGACGATGCATGCTCCGTATTGTCTCCGCGATGTCAACTTGTGGAATGTTTTCCCATTCGCTTATCACAGCTCGTTCCAATTCTTGCAAGGACACGGGAGGAATTTCAAGAGCTCGTATTCTTGATTTGAGCATCGCCCAAACATTTTCTATGGGATTCAAATCCGGACTGTTTGCGGGCCACACGCTCCTCACAATTTCGCTTTCGGCCAAAAACGCGTTGACGATGCGCGAGCGATGACACGGGGCATTGTCGTCGATGAAGATAAACCCCTCTCCAACTCGATTTGACTCGGGAATGACAATCGGTCTCAGTATTTTATTGATGTATCGCTCGCTATTGACTGTTTCATTTTTGAAAATTACGAGCTCCGTGCGAGATTGCAAAGAAATTCCCCCCCACACTGTTATGGAGCCACCCCCGAAAGCACGCGAACGGTTGATGTTTTTTTCTCGCATCCTTTCTCCTTTCTTTCTATAAACACGTTCCGATTTTGAATTGCTAAACAGCATTATTTTTGATTCGTCACTGAAGAGACATTTTGTCCATTGCTCTTGTGTCCACTGCATGTGTTCGTCTGCAAAATGTCGTCGGGCAGCGCGATGCCGAAACGAAAGGGTCGGTTTAATAATCGGGCGACGCGATCTCAATCCTCGTTCCCTGAGCCGTCGACCAATCGTGCTGGACGAAACGGGCCGAGGTATTTTACGCTTCAAAATTGTTGCAGTTACTCGAGGATTCTTGCGAGTTTCTTGGACGATCGCTCTGTCCTCTCTTTGTGTTGTTACACGTTGTCGTCCTCCACCGTGTCGATATGACGGGCTGCCCGTTTCGCGATATCGTTGCAATAAACGATGAATCGCTCCCTTACTCGCTCCGATCTCTTCAGCAATCGAACGGTGGCTTTGGCCCATTTCATGCATTGCGATCGCACGCCCCATCTCAATCTCGGACAATCGTACCATTTTTGGCAAACGCAAAATCAAGTCGAGACTCGCGATTGAAAATTCGTTTCACACGAAGCTTGCTCGCTGCTTGAAACGATAAAATACGTCGTGGAGACACGATTTGTTTTTTCGCGATCGTAAAAAAAAAAATCTTAACAAATGAACGCTACAGAAAAAAAAATCGGGTTTGTACGACGTAGAAAACAAAATTTGTTGAGATATTTTTTTACGATCGCGAAAAAACAAATCGTGTCTCCACGACGTATTTTATCGTTTCAAGCAGCGAGCAAGCTTCGTGTGAAACGAATTTTCAATCGCGAGTCTCGACTTGATTTTGCGTTTGCCAAAAATGGTACGATTGTCCGAGATTGAGATGGGGCGTGCGATCGCAATGCATGAAATGGGCCAAAGCCACCGTTCGATTGCTGAAGAGATCGGAGCGAGTAAGGGAGCGATTCATCGTTTATTGCAACGATATCGCGAAACGGGCAGCCCGTCATATCGACACGGTGGAGGACGACAACGTGTAACAACACAAAGAGAGGACAGAGCGATCGTCCAAGAAACTCGCAAGAATCCTCGAGTAACTGCAACAATTTTGAAGCGTAAAATACCTCGGCCCGTTTCGTCCAGCACGATTGGTCGACGGCTCAGGGAACGAGGATTGAGATCGCGTCGCCCGATTATTAAACCGACCCTTTCGTTTCGGCATCGCGCTGCCCGACGACATTTTGCAGACGAACACATGCAGTGGACACAAGAGCAATGGACAAAATGTCTCTTCAGTGACGAATCAAAAATAATGCTGTTTAGCAATTCAAAATCGGAACGTGTTTATAGAAAGAAAGGAGAAAGGATGCGAGAAAAAAACATCAACCGTTCGCGTGCTTTCGGGGGTGGCTCCATAACAGTGTGGGGGGGAATTTCTTTGCAATCTCGCACGGAGCTCGTAATTTTCAAAAATGAAACAGTCAATAGCGAGCGATACATCAATAAAATACTGAGACCGATTGTCATTCCCGAGTCAAATCGAGTTGGAGAGGGGTTTATCTTCATCGACGACAATGCCCCGTGTCATCGCTCGCGCATCGTCAACGCGTTTTTGGCCGAAAGCGAAATTGTGAGGAGCGTGTGGCCCGCAAACAGTCCGGATTTGAATCCCATAGAAAATGTTTGGGCGATGCTCAAATCAAGAATACGAGCTCTTGAAATTCCTCCCGTGTCCTTGCAAGAATTGGAACGAGCTGTGATAAGCGAATGGGAAAACATTCCACAAGTTGACATCGCGGAGACAATACGGAGCATGCATCGTCGCTGCATTGCCTTGAGGAGAACACGTGGAAAATCATTAAAATATTAATACAACACGCACGTACGCACGCACGCAAGCGCGCATGCACGCCCGCACGCGAGCACGCACGCGAGCACGCACGCACGCACGCACGCACGCACGCACGCACGCACGCACGCACGCACGCACGCACGCACGCACGCACGCACGCACGTACGTACATACACGTACACACATACACACGCAGGCACGCGGACACCCCCCCACCTCCGCCCCACACACACACACGCACGCACGCACACACGCACGCACACACACACACACACACACACACACACACACACACACACACACACACACACACACACACACACACACACACACACACACACACACACACACACACACACACACACACACACACACGACTTTCAAAGGTATTGCACCATGCGCCCGTCCATCCACCTCCACGTGGTGAAAGTCGGACAACGGTGAGTTTCTGCGAGTCAATCGACAGAACTCACCGGCTAAGTGATGGAGGGCTTAAAAATGGATGAGTTTTTCGATACAGGTTTGACAGGTTGCATCCGATGGAGAAATAGAAGACTTTTCATCTGCATCCCTTTTTCATAATGAGGAAAAAAAGTGCCAAGATACCAAACATTCAAAATTCAATAACTACCGCGTTTTACGGTATTCAGACTTTTCAAAAGCGTCCACTTTATCATTGCATAATGACTTTCATCATCTATAATTTGGCATTGCGATTTTCGCAATTATTAAGCGGTTATAGACAAATTGAATATTTAAAATTCAATAACTACTGTGTTTTACGGTACTCAGACTTTTCAAAAGCGTCGACTTTATCAGTGCACAATGATTTTCATCATCCTTGATTTGGCATTATGATTTTCGCAATTATTAAGGGGTTATGGAGAAAAGGAATATTAAAAAATCAATAACTACCGTGTTTTACGGTATTCAGACTTTTCAAAAACGTCGACTTCATCATTGCACAACGATTTCCATCATCCTTAATTTGACACTGCAATTTTCGCAATTATTAAGGGGTTATGGACAAAAGAAATATTGAAAAATCGATAACTACCGTGTTTATCGGTATTCAGAATTTTCAAAAGCGTCCACTTTATCATTGCACAATAAACTTCATTATTCTTAATTTGGCATTGCGATTTTCGCATTTAATAAGGGGTTATGGACAAATTAAATATTCAAAATTCAAAAACTACCGTGTTTATTGGGTTTAAGACTTTTCAGAAGCGTCTACTTTTTCAGTGTGCAATGATTTTCACCATCCATTTTTTTGCATTGCGATTGTTGCAATTATTAAGGGGTTATGGACAAATAAAATATTCAAAAATCAATTACTACCGTGTTTATCGGTATTCAGACTTTTTAGAAGCGTCCACTTTATCATTGTACAATGCTTTTCATCATCATTAATTCAACATTGCAATTTTCGCAATAATTGAGGGGTTATGGAGGAAAAAAATTTTAAAAATTCAATAACTACCGCATTTTACGGTATTCAGACTGTTTAAAGACGTCCACATTACTATTGCACAATGATTTTTATCATCCTTTATTCGGCACTGCGATTTTCGCAATTATTAAGGGGTTATGGTGAAAAGAAATATTAAGAATTTAATAACTACCGCGTTTTACGGTATTCAGACTTTTCAAAAGCGTCCACTTTATCATTGCACGATGATTTTCATCATCCTCAATTTGGAATTGCGATTTTCGCAATTATTAAGGCGTTATCGACAAAATTAATATTGAAAAATCAATTACTACCGTGTTTATCGGGATTCGAACATTTTAAAAGCGTCTATTTCATCACTGTACAATTATTTTTGTCAATCTCATTTTTGCATTGTGATTTTTGCAATTATTAAGGGTTTATCGGCGAAATAAATAGCCAAAAATGAATAACTACCATGTTTAACGGGATTCAGACATTTCAAGAGCGTCCACATTATAATTATACAGTTATTTTCATCATCAATATGTTTGAAAATGTCTGAATACCGTGAAACACGGTAGTTATCGATTTTTCAATGTTTCTTTTGTCCATAACCCCTTAATAATTGCGAAAATCGCCGTGCCAAATTAAGAACGATGAAAATCATTGTGCAATGGTAAAGTGGACGCTTTTAAAAAGTCTGAATACCGCAAAACACAATCGTTATTGATTTTTCAATATTTCTTTTGTCGATACTCCCTTAAGAATTGCGAAAATCGCAGTGCCAAATTAAGGATGATGAAAAGAAGTGTGCAATGGTAATGTGGACGCTTCTGAAAAGTCTGAATACCGTAAAACACGCTCGTTATTAATTTTTCAATATTTGTTTTGTCCATAACCCCTTAATAATTGCGAAAATCGCAGTGCCAAATTGAGGATGATTAAAATCATTGTGCACTGATAATGTCGACGCTTTTGAAAAGTCTGAATCTCGATAAACACGGTCGTTATTCATTTTTCAATATTTCTTTTCTCCATAACCCCTTAATAATTGCAAAAATTGCAGTGTCAAATTGAGGATGATGTAAAGCATTGTGCAATGGTAATGAGGACGCTTTTGATCAGTCTGAATACCCTAAAATGCGGTAGTTATTGAATTTTTAATATTTCTTTTGTGTATAACCCCTTAATAGATGCGAAAGTCACAGTGCTAAATTGAGGATAATAAAAAGTATTGTGCGATAGTAATGGAGACGCTTCTGAAAAGTCTGAATACCGTAAAACACGCCCGTTATTAATTTTTCAATATTCGTTTTGTCGACAACCCCTTAATAATTGCGAAAATCGCAGTGCTAAATTAAGGACGATGAAAATCATTGTGCAATGGTAAAGTGAACGCTTTTGAAAAGTCTGAATACCGTAAAATGCGGTAGTTATTGAATTTTCAATAGTTTTTTTCTCCATAACCCCTTAATAATTGCGAAAATCGCAATGCCAAATTGAGGTTGATGAAAAGCATTGTACAATGATAAAGTGGACCTTTTTGAAAAGTCTGAATACCGATAAACTCGGTCGTTATTGATTTTTCAATATTTCTTTTGTCTATAACCCCTTAATAATTGCGAAAATCGCAACGTCAAATTAAGAATGATCAAATTCATTGTGCAATGATAAAGTGGACGTTTTCTAAAAGTCTGAATATCGATAAACACAATCGTTATTGATTTTTCAATATTTCTTTTGTCGATAACCCCTTAAGAATTGCGGAAATCGCAGTGCCAAATTAAGGATGATGAAAAGAATTGTGCAATGGTAATGTGGACGCTTCTGAAAAGTCTGAATACCGTAAAACACGCTCGTTATTGATTTTTCAATATTTGTTTTGTCCATAACCCCTTAATAATTGCGAAAATCGCAGTGTCAAATTAAGGATGAAGAAGTGCATTGTGCAATGGGAATGTGGACGCTTTTGAACAGTCTGATTACCGTAAAATGCGGTAGTTATCGAATTTTTAATATTAATTTTCTCCCTAAACCATTAATAATTGCGAAAATCGCAGTGCCAAATTGAGGATGATGGAGAGCATTGCGCAATGGTAATGTGGACGCTTCTGAAAAGTCTGAATACCGTAAAACACGCTCGTTATTGATTTTTTAATATTTCTTTTCTCCATAACCCCTTAATAATTGCGAAAATTGCAGTGCCAAATTAAGGATGATGAAAAGCATTGTGCAATTGTAATGTGGACGCTTTTAAAAAGTCTGAGTACCGTAAAATGTAGTAGTTATTGAATTTTTAAGATTTTTTTTTCTCCATAACCCCTTAATAATTGCGAAAATCGCAATGCGAAATTGAGGTTGATGAAAAGCATTGTACAACGATAAAGTGGACCCTTTTGAAAAGTCTGAATACCGATAAACTCGGTCGTTATTGATTTTTCAGTATTTCTTTTGTCGATAACCCCTTAATAATTACAAAAATCGCAACGCTAAATTAAGGATGCTGAAAAGCATTGTGCAATGATAATGTGGACGCTTTTAAAAAGTCTAAATACTATAAATTGCGGTAGTTATTGGATTTTAAATTTTTTTTTTTTTTCATAACCCCTTAATAATTGCGAAAATCGCAGTGCCAAATTGAGGATGATGAAAAGTATTGTGCAATAGTAATGGGGACGCTTCTGAAAAGTCTGAAAACCGTAAAACACGCTCGTTATTAATTTTCCAATATTTGTTTTGTTGATAACCCCTTAATAATTGCAAAAATCGCAGTGCCAGATTGAGGATGATGAAAATCATTGTGCAATGGTAATGAGGATGCTTTTGATCAGTCTGAATACCCTAAAATGCGGTAGTTATTGAATTTTTAATATTTCTTTTATATTTAACCCCTTAATAGATGCGAAAGTCGCAGTGCTAAATTAAGGATGATAAAAAGTATTGTGCAATAGTAATGGAGACGCTTCTGAAAAGTCTGAATACCGTAAAACACGCCCGTTATTAATTTTTCAAAATTCGTTTTGTCGACAACCCCTTAATAATTGCGAAAATCGCAGTGTCAAATGAAGGATGATGAAAAGCATTGTGCAATTGTAATGTGGACGCTTTTGAACAGTATGAATACCGTAAAGTGCGGTAGTTATTGAACTTTTAATATTTTTTTTCTCCGTAACCCCTTAATAATTGCGAAAATCGCAGTGCCAAATTAAGGACGATGAAAATCATTGTGCAATGGTAAAGTGAACGCTTTTGAAAAGTCTGAATACCGTAAAATGCGGTAGTTATTGAATTTTCAATCATTTTTTTCTCCATAACCCCTTAATAATGGCGAAAATCGCAATGCCAAATTGAGGTTGATGAAAAGCATTGTACAATGATAAAGTGGACCTTTTTGAAAAGTCTGATTACCGATAAACTCGGTCGTTATTGATTTTTCAATATTTGTTTTGTCGATAACCTCTTAATAATTGCTCAAATCGCAGTGCCAGATTGGGGATGATGAAAATCATTGTGCAATGGTAATGTGGACGCTTCTGAAAAGTCTGAATACCGTGAAATGCGGTAGTTATTGAATTTTTAATGTTTCTTTTCTCCATAACCCCTTAATAATTGCGAAAATCGCCGTGCCAAATTAAGAACGATGAAAATCATTGTGCAATGGTAAAGTGGACGCTTTTAAAAAGTCTGAATACCGCAAAACACAATCGTTATTGATTTTTCAATATTTCTTTTGTCGATAACCCCTTAAGAATCGCGAAAATCGCAGTGTCAAATTAAGGATGATGAAAAGAATTGTGCAATGGTAATGTGGACGCTTCTGAAAAGTCTGAATCCGTAAAACACGCTCGTTATTGATTTTTCAATATTTGTTTTGTCCATAACCCCTCAATAATTGCGAAAATCGCAGTGCCAAATTGAGGATGATGAAAATCATTGTGCACTGATAATGTCGACGCTTTTGAAAAGTCTGAATCTCGATAAACACGGTCGTTATCATTTTTCAATATTTCTTTTTTCCATAACCCCTTAATAATTGCGAAAATCCCAATGTCAAATTAAAGATGCTGAAAATTATTGTGCAATGGTAAAGTGGACGCTTTGGAAAAGTATGAATACCGATCAACACGGTCGTTATTCTTTTTTCAATATTTCTTTTGTCGATAACCCCTTAAGAATTGCGAAAATCCCAATGCCAAATTGAGGATGATGAAAATTTTTGTGCAATGATAATGTCGGGGCTTTTGAAAAGTCAGAATACCGTAAAACACGGTCGTTATTGATTTTTGGCAATATTTCTCTTGTCGATAACCCCTTAATTAATGCGAGTATCGCAATGTCAAATTATGGACGATGAAAAGACGATGGTAAAGTGGACGCTTTTGAAAAGTCTGAATACCGCAAAACACGGTCGTTATTGATTTCTCAATATTTCTTTTCTCCATAACCCCTTAAGAATTGCGAAAATCGCAGTGCCAAATTAAGGATGATGAAAATCATTGTGCAATGGTAATGTCGACGCTTTTGAACAGTGTTAATACGGTAAAATTCAGTCGTTATTCGATTTTCAATATTTCTCTTCTCCATAACCCCTTAATAATTGCGAAATACGCAGTGCCAAACAAACGGTCTCGAAAAAAATCTTAAAATGATACAAATATTTTTTTTCCAATATTAGTCTTTCGTAAATCGGTCCATCTTGCCCCAGCAGTGACAAGACGTTTAGTCACCCGGCGAGTGCAAAAACAATTGAGCATCTCCCTGCGACTCCGGGCTCGATCTTTTTCGATTTCGGGATTTCCATGCCATTCTTCCGTGCCTTCCCGTTGGTGACACAGGTCGATTCGGGTATTGCACGACCACACGATTTGTTCGTTGAATCTTCCCCTCAACAATGCACCAATTCACATTTTCGAGATTAGACTTTTTATTTGCGGAAAATGCAAATAACCGACACGGTGTATTCGGGACAACCCTGGATCTCATCCCCGAGGAGTGTTCTTACAACACGACCTATACCGGGTTGTCGGCTATGACGAAACACGACTCCCCGATAAATTTCAGGTCAATCGATCAAGAAACTTGCAAGTTATCGTCGAAAAACCGTTTCAACTTCCTGGGGCAATATCATCCACTGGAGTTAACCGATTAACATTTTTTTTTTTTAAATTTTGACTGTCATGAGCTGCTCTTTCGAATGGTTCCAGTTAAAAAGCCATTAAAGACCGGCGTATACCCTTTTTCGGGGTGTCCGCGAATCTGCGATTTGCACGTCTTGACTCCATCGCCTCGCACTCGGCCAATTCAGAACCAATTGCATTCCACCTAGTCTCATTCGGAAGATAATGAAATTTACTCCAACTTCCTTTTTTGAATTTTCAAAATCGGTCGAATTTTCGCCAAAATCGAGGAAAAACACTCTGCCCCACTTCAAATGACGATGACTGTATATTTATAAATATATATTAGACCTTCTAAAATAAAACTTTTTTTACTTCCCCTTTGACGAAATCATAGTTTTTGCTATAATATTGAACATCGTGAAAGCAGGGCTGTGTATGATTTTTTTTAGAGGTGTCTCAATGGGGTTTTCTATTTATATGGGGCATTCCACAGAGATTCGATCTGGGTCGGACTTTTCACCTTTCTGATTTTATCCGCAATTTTTTATCGTCTTTTGGTACCTCTGAAAGGCACTCAGGATTTTTTTCAGATTTTTTTGAAGCGATTTGACTTGACTATAATTTTATAAACAAATAACTTTTAGGGCAAATTTAAAAATCTGAAAAAATCACAAAAATCCCGTTTTTGTATGAAAAATTTCTAGTGTTAAGCCATAGTGGGCAGGGGTTTCCTTCTGCTTATAATAAGCTTGCTCGAAACCAATTTTTTTTTTTTAAATAAGAGAAACCTGAATTGAGTGGGCCCTTGTCCTAACATTTTTGTATGAATTGAAGGTGTTAAAAAAAATGTTTGGATAAAGGCCCACTCAGTTCAGGTTTGTCCTTCTATTTATTTTTAAAAAAATCGAAAACGCTTATTATAAACAAAAGGAAACCTCTGCCCACTTTGGCTAAATGCTCGAAATTTTTCATACAAAGAACGAGATTTTTTCAGATTTTTAAATTTGTGCTAAAAATAATTTGTTTACAAAAATTATAGTTAAGTCAAATCACTCCAAAAAAATGTGAAAAAAATCCTGAGTGCTGTTCAGAGGTACTACAAACCCATAAAAAATTACCGAGAAAAACGGGGAGGTTAAGCGTCAGACTCAGGTCAAATGGGTGTGGAATACCCCATATATGTATATTCATATTTATATATTTTATAAAAATATTATAAAATATTAGATAATTTATAAATTATCAACAGAAACGACTCGATGCTCTACTAATATAAAATAAAAGCTACCCTCTGAATTATCGTCCCAAATTCTTTTAAATACTGGAGGAAAAAAAAAAGCAAAAACGCGAATAAAAAAAATTATAATTTTTCTAATACATTTTCAATTTATCGGATATTTAATTTTTTGATTATGCGATATCACGATTATTGATAGAACGGATAATAGATAGGACTATTTGTTTATTTACTCACCCCTGTAGTCTATTTTTGGAATTTATCTTGGAATCTCGCGTGTTGAGAAAAATAGTCAATGGTCGAAGAGAGTTGAAGTACATTTTCGAGACTCCAAGGGGATGCTGCGTCGACCGCAGCATCCCCGAAACTGACTGTATGCTCGTGATTTTGGAGGAGCTTGAGAAATTCGCGAAACCAGTTTTGCGAGATCACATATTTTTGCTTGGTCTTTAAATCTTCTCCCTTTCACGGGATTCTTATATGTGGGCAAGTTCGCTTTGGGTTTCGCTCGGTGATGACCAGTCAGCTGGATCGTGAGAATCGTAGCTGGTCCAGCAAGCTCCGACGATTGTCGGTGCAGGGACAAGTATTTTTTTCTAATGCCCTTTCAAAGCGAAATTATTGATCTCACTGAGATATTTCGTACGTGCAATGTTCATAATTTATTTACAATGAACATTATTGAAAATCAATTTTACCCAAAAGGAAAAACAATCAGACAATAAAACGATAAGAATAATCTCGATACTATAAATGAAGGACAGTATTTTGGAACCTCAGTAAATTCAGTAAATGATTTTTTACTTAACAATATCTTACTTAACAATATTTTACTTAACGATACTTGTCACTATTGTTAAATGAAAAAATCATTTGATTAATTTAATGGAGTTCCAAAACAGAGCTGGGCAGTACTTGCAAGTACAAAGTACTTAAAAAGTACTTCAAGTATTGTACTTAAATTTTTCAAGTACTTCCTTTACTTGAAGTACTGTACCTGAAAATGTCAAGTACTTTTCTGTACTTGAAGTACTTTTTTCAAGTACAAGTATCAAGTACTTTTATATGTGTCTCGCTTGGTTGCATGTGCAAAGCCTTTGAATATGGGTAATTCCATGTCAAATCGACCAATATTTGGAATCGACCCCTTTCAATTTTGATGAAATTTGGTCAGAAGTTTTCTTTTATCATAAAACAAAGTTCTAACAAAGGAAAAAAATTTAATTTTTTGTTCGAAAATTCAAAATTTCACCATTTTTTCACGTTTATTTTTTTAATTTTTCAAAAACTATTTTAGTTACGAAAAAATCGTTCTGGGTTCGTCTTAAAGAGTATACTTGGGGCTACGAAAAAAAAAAATATTCCGAAACAAATTTTTGAAAAATGATGAGTTTGGAGTATTTTGAATTTTTCAAAATCGTGAAAATCCACGATCAACATTAAATGTTTGGTTCTATTTTTTTTATACAATCCTGAAATTTTCAGAAATGTGTTTTTTTTTGTTTCAAAAATATGAATTTTTGAATTTTGGTAAAACTTTTTTTTTTTACCTCTAAGTTAAGTTCAGTGAAGTTCATCAATCATGTAATTTTGACTGCTAAAAATTACAAAATTACATGATTGCTCAACTTGAAAAAATTCATATTTTTGAAACAACAAAAAACACTTTTCTGAAAATTTCAGGATCTTTTCAAATCAGTACAAGGTATTATATTTAAAAAATTGAACAAAAACTTCGATGTTAATGGTGGATTTTCACGATTTTAAAAAATTCGAAATTCTCCAAATTCATCATTATTCAAAAAATTTTGTCAGAATATTTTTTTTTTTCGTAGCGCCAAGTATACTCTTCAAGACGAAACAAACGAACTTTCATAACTACCATAGTTTTCAAGATATTTAGAAAAAAAAATTGAAAAATGGTTAAATTTTGCATATCTTTTGAAAAAAAAAAATTAATTTTTTTTCCTTGGTAGAACTTGGTTTTATGATAAAACAAAACTTCTGACTAAATTTCATCGAAATTGAACGTGGTCGATTCCAACTCTTGGTAGATTTGACATGGAATGACCCAAGTACCAGAATTTACGAGACGTACCCGAAAACTTGAAAAGTACTTGATACTGGCACTTGATTTTTTCAAGTACTTGTACTTCAAGTACTCGTCTTGACGAGTACTTGCAAGTAACAAGTATTTTGTACTTGCAAGTAACAAGTACTTTGTACTTCAAGAACCTACGGTACTTTGCACTTGATACTTGAAGTACTTTCAAGTACTTTGCCCAACTCTGTAATAAAACAATTAACAATACAACGCAATATTTAATTTGACGAGAATTGTCGGATTATACCTGACTTTGATATTTATACGAAACGCCTAAATTAAAAAAAAAAATAATCATTAGCATTTGTTTATGATTGAATAAACAAATGAATGTTGCAAAGAAAAACGAGACACCTGCGGGAGCGTGAGATCTCGATGATCTTCTCTAAAAATGTCTCGTAACTCAGCTCTCAAATCGTAAGGCCATTCCCGTTTGACCTGTTTTCATCCCCTCTGCCCTGCAAGCGTCGTCGAAGAGGGGTGGGCTTTTGACGTCTCCGTAGATACTTCGTCGTATGTTCATCACTCGATGATTTTATTCGAGAGGAGATGACCAGTGGTCAATGGCGTGAGAAAACTCGAAAGTGGTCCAGCGGAGAAATCTTCGAGTCAGACGAGTTTGAATTTCATCCCCTATGTATTAGGGTAGTTGAAGAACTGGGTTTTCTTTTTCAATTTCTCATTCAGATTCCTACAAAAAAATTAATCTCACCCTAAGGAAGGTTCGATTATTTACTGCTGTAGCTGTAATGTTTTTTTTTGCAAAAAGAATTATTTTTAAAATTCTTTCATGTAAATTGTTTTTGTGAGAAAATTACAATTTTTGCCTATTCAGAAACGGTTCTTTTTTTTCAAGCGAGTTTTTGTTCTTGAAATTTTTGATTACGATACTCCAAATTTGTTTACAATTTTCCAACATTTTATTTACAATAAACATCTACCAAACATTTTTGCACATTTTGCATGAGCTGTTGGTCAAAAGGGAACAATAAAACAATAGAAACAAAACAAGCCAAAAATATATTACTAACCCTCGCTAGTCACCGCGGGTCAAATTGACCCGAGCCCTCACTTTGAGCTCAAATATCTCTATGAAGATGATGCTCGAGTTTGCATCGTTCAAATGCAACGAAAATAATTTGCTTTTTTGAAAATTCATTAATTCTGGCAAATTTTCGAAATGAAAAACCGTTAAAAAATATTGTAGGGTCTTTATTGAGAATTTGGATTTTTAAATGCCGTAATGAAACACAAATCTCACTAAAAGTGAATTTTTAAAATCAATTTTGCATGCATTTGAAGTATTTTTTTTCTTAAAGTATCATATATTAAGATTATCGTGTAGAAATTTTTCCGAAAAATCTTTAAAACTGAAACAGTTACATTTTTCTAAGTAAAAAACCGGATTTTTGACTCTTTTTTTTCATGATTTTTTTTCCTTGTAAATATAAAAAAATAATGGTTTCGTATACTGACATGTTCAAAGATAGTTCCTATATTTTTTTTTAAGTCAGTCGAATAGGTACTTTTTTTTAACAACCATCGAAAAAGTCGGTCGGGTCAATTTGACCCAGTGTGACCAACTTGGAATTATTTTGAGGTGTGACCAGCGAGAGCTGAAAGTATAACAATCAAGATATTACTAAAATTTAAACGGTGACAAAGGTTTTTTTTTCATTAAAAATAATTCGTTAACCGAAACAATTTTCGATATCTAAATTATGAAATTTCCAAGGGTTCCATTTTTGTCAAAATTCAGCGATGATGGAAACTGAAAATCTTCATGTAAGGAAATTAATGAATATTAAACCATCCTACAATGTAAACATTTTTTGTATTAAATTTAATAAAAAACTATGAAGCTTTTATGCATATGAGGCATTCCAGCTATAACCGAGCGGCCATTACCTCGACATTTTTTTTTCGTGTCGCCGATTTTTTTTCAGTTTCTTTTCGACAAAAAAAAATATACGTTATTCTCAAAAAAAAATTATTCTTCATTCTCTTGCGTTTTAACACCTTTCAAAGTACATTTTTTGTTTTTTCGACAAGAGTGTATCTTCCGATTTTTTTCAAGTAAACTGACAAAAAAGTACATTAAAAACCGCATCTTTTGATCACAATCCCATCATGGAGAAATCATTTTTCGATTTTTTCTGTGTGTATGAAACTTTGAAAAATGTGTTTTTAATGAATACAAAAATGTGTACAATATTTATGTACACATAAATATTGTAACTGTATTAATAAATAATAGCATCCACAACGTTACCTGTGTACTTACGCCTTTTTTACGTATAAAAACACATTTTTCAAAGTTTCATACACATAGAAAAAATCGAAAAATGATTTCTCCATAATGGAGGATGAAAAATAATTTTTTTTTGAAAATATGTATGTTTTTTTTTGTCGCAAAGTAAATGAAAAAAAATCGGTGACACGAAAAAAAAATGTCGAGGTAATGGCCGCTCGGTTATAGCTGGAATGCCTCATATACAGTACATGAAATTTCATATACATTTTCAACCATTTTCATATACGGGGATATTAATTTTCAATGTTTACTCTTTTAATTTTAATTTCCAAATATTAAATTCAAGATGAAATTGTTTGTCCAATACCATGTATATTAATTTCGAATTTGTATACTTGTTATTGAAATTTCATATACTTTTGTGTATTAAATTTAATAATTTAGTAATAATTAATTAATTTACGAATTCGTCGAATTCACATTCGTGATTTGAAAAATCACGTAATCGTACGAAATGATTATACAACGGACATATTTCGACTACATTAGACGCGCTCGCGTCGTTCTCGACATAATGAAGTGAAAATTCACAAGGGGCTTTTGTAGTTAATACGAATCTCATACTCCTATATAATACATATATACGGGGCATTCCACGTCAAGTCACGCGGCCTGACCCCCTCGGATTTTGATGTCCAATGAATTGTGGGTTTCGTTTGGCCCGAAACATGACCTCAAATTTTTAGAAATTTTTATTTCATTTTTTAGGGGGTGCCCGAGCTAAAAAATCATTAAAGTGAGGGGAAACACAAAGTGGGGCCTTTTTGAAATTAATGAAATTTTTTTCACAGAAACTAGGGCCCAAAACAGATATTATCGTCATAGTTCGATAATGGGCCAAAAACAATTACTATTTTTTTTTGTATTTTAATTTTTTTTTATAATTTCTTATTTTGATTGTTTTTTGTAGTGAGAATAACAAAAATATTTTTCCAGTGAAACTTGATTTTTTTTTCTTGGTTCAAGAGTGAAACGACAACATTTTTCGAAAATTTATTAACCTCGACGACCTGAAATGAAACGGATGATTCAAACGCAATCAAAAAATTCAAAAAAAAAATTGTAATTATTTATTTGGCCCCATTATCGAACTATGACGAAAATATCTGTTTTGGGCCGCAGTTTCTGTGAAAAAATTAAAGGCCCCTCTTCATGTTGTCCCTCAATTTAATGATTTTTTTTAACTCGGGCAACCCCTAAAAAATGAAGTAAAAATTTCTAAAAATTTGACGTCATATTTTGGACCAAACGAAACCCACAATTCATTGGACATCAAAATCCGAGGGGGTCAGGTCGATGATCGCGTGATTTGACGTGGAATGCCCCGTATACATATATATTACTGAGAATAATGTGCTGGATACGTGTATTGTCCGCTGGTGGAATATTCCGTGCATCGTTGTACAGGGGCGGTTTTTGGAGGGGGGAGACGGTGGATTGGAATGGAAGGAAAGAGATGTGTAAGGGTTGAATGGCTCAAGGCTATAGTAAGGCGTTTTCGCCGCCATGTTTGCTTGGCTGGTAGATAAAGCCAGAAAGAGAGAGAGAGAGAGAGAGAGAGAGAGAGAACTCACTCCTTCTTCGTGGAGAACGACGGCGTCTCCTGCTTTTCCGTGGGGTTTTCGCCAGGCGGCGGCCAACTGAGCCGAAGAAGAGGGGTGGCAACTGCGGAGATGGTCAAAGGGGAGTGAGAAGAGGAGACGGGTGGAGGGTTAAAGTCCGATTGTGTATGTGTGTGTGTGTGTGTGTGTGTGTGTGTGCGAAGGGGTATATATTGAGGAAAGTTGAGAAACTCGACGTTGCCCTCTCGGCTTGGGGCAAAAGGGGGTTGGAGAAGCTTTCATGGCCCTGGCCAAAACCCTCTCTCAACACTTGAAGACGTCGATACCGACGACGCCGACGCCGAAGCTTCGCTCCTCAAAATCGCACGTTCTTCACGTTCGTTCGTCAAAAATCAGCATTTTGTCGTCGTCAACTTAAGCAAACTTACCGTAAAACGGGGCTACTTTGTTGGTGTTTTGGAAGTTTTTTGGTCGTAACTTTTTTTTAACGTCCAAAATTAATTTTTTTTTGCTCGAACAGAACAATGTATCCTTTGGCTATAAAATGTATAACAATAGCAAGCCCCACTAGACACTCACAATTTTATATGTTTAGAAAAAAAAAGCCAAAGTAACCCCGAGTGTGGGGCTACTTTGGAGAGGCATTGAAATGCAACTTGTGTCAAAGATCCACATCGTAAATGCAGCTTTGACATAATTTTGATAAAAAAACAATAATATTTTATACATTGTACATGAAATTAAATGAAAAACAACGATTTTTGACAATGAATTCGTCATTTTTATTGAAGAAATATTTTACATTAAAATACCAAATACTTAGGCCCGAATTTTAAGTTCTTAAGATCAAACTTGAGATCAAACTTTCTATTGAACTCAAATTTGAATTTTAGTTCGAACTTAAGTTCAAATTTAAGATGAATCTTAAGATTGAACTTAAGTATCATTATAAGTTTATACTTATGTTCAAACTTTAATGCGAACATCAAATCGATCTTAAGTTCAAACTTAAATTGGGTTTGAGGTTTGACCTTGAGATCCATCTTGAGCATGAACTTGAGTTCGATCAAACTTCTTTCATCGCTTTCCTCAACCGTGTTACTTTAAATTAGTTGTGAAAATAATTAAGTACGATCAAACTTAAGTTTAAGCTCAAGATGGATCTTAAGTTCGAACTTCAAACCAAATTTGAATTTGAACTTAAGATCGATCTGAAGTTCGCACTAAAGTTTGAACTTCAGAATGAACTTGTAATGGCACTTTAGTTCAAACTTACGATTCATTTCAAATTTCCAGAATGGTGTTTTTTGTTTCAAAAATATAAATTTTTCAAAAATTTTTCAAAAATATAAATTTTTGAAACAAAACAACACCATCTTGAAAATTTCAGGATATTTTAAGATCAGTCTAAGGTATTATATAAAAAAAAATTGAACCAAAAATTGAATGTGGAAAATAGATTTGCACGATTTTAAAAAATTCGAAATTCTCCAAATTCATCATTTTTCAATTT
>OX333074.1:50404676-50587795 GCA_946863875.1 Alloplasta piceator
AAATCCCCTTTCAACCTCTCTCCTTCTCATCCTTTTGAAACCTCCCCCCTGCCATATCATGTCTTTCTCTCTCTCTCTGTTTCTCCTCCACCAAAACAGAGTGACTCTTCTTCCCGATCTCCCTCGCAACTTCAACTATATTCGGACCTATCGTTCTCTATATTGCACTCGTGTGCTCTCGCGGGTGCCACTATTGAGTCGCGGGAGAAAGCGGGGCAAAATGGAGCAGCCGGAAGATCCGTCGCGTTTTGCTATGGATCGCCATTTTTAGTTGCTGGGAGAAAAGTAGGTACTTGTTATCAATGCTATCTCTGAATTTGGGTTTTAGGATTGAGGACGAAACCCTGTAACCAGGGTTACAATAATGCATTACTTTTTTTTAATGCATTTGCATTTTCATTAACCATTAAAATTTAATGGTTAATGGTTAATGGTTAATGAAAATTATTTCCATTAACCATTAAATGTGAATGGTTAATGAAAATGCAATTGCATTAAAAAAAGTAATGCATTATTCGCAACCCTGCCCATTACAATGTAGTGTGTAATAGAAAAAATTTCCATTACCCATTGCAATGTAATGTGTAATGGACAAAACTTCGATTGCAATTTTGAGAATGGAAAAATATAGATGAATAAATTATTGCATTTTTGTATTAAATTTTATTGACTTAGGACCATTAAATTTTAATGGTCAATGAAGATAATTTCCATTAACCATTAAATTTTAATGGTTAACGAGAATAATTTCCATTAACCATTAAATTTTAATGGTTAAAGAAAATAATTTCCATTAACCATTATGTTCAATTAGCCATTAAAAAAGTAATGGTTAATGCATTACTTTTTCATTAAAAATTTCGCAACCCTGCCTGTAATTAATTTTTACGACATTTTAAGGGTAGGGACAATGTTTGTCATTTTTGAGACGCTTTAATGAAAAAATCTACCACTTCATCGACTTTCTATGTAATATTTTTTAGTTTTATTACTCTTTACCCAAATTTGTACCATTTTACAGACCTCTTATCGACACTTCATGGCAATGTGCTCTGTTTTACCGACTCTTCGAGGTAAATTTTGCTATTTGTTGACATTATTTTTTAAAATATTTATTTAATATATTTATACTAGAGATTTATTTACTATTTAGTTATTTACCATATTTACCATTATTCATTATATTTATATTTGCCATTTTCATTTTATTTAATTCTAATTTTCTATTTTAATTAATAGAAACAATAGAAAAAATCGACTTCTATGGTTTCTCATGATTATTATCTCATTGTTTATTTTACTTTCTCTTTACCCCAACTTTTATCATTTTACAGATCTTTATCGACTCTTTATGGCAATGTGCTCTATTTTACCGACTCTTCGAGGTAAATTTTGCTATTTCATCCCTTCTCCATGAAATTATTTGCCATTTTTATTTAATTGAATTCCAATTTCCATTCTAACGAATAGAGACATTAGAATTGAATGTCTTGTTTTTTTATCGTTGTCAATTTACATTTGATATCGGTAGAATTGACTGGTGTACGCCATATTACCCCGGACTTCCTTATTGCGCTGTTATTAATGTATTTGGCCGTGAGAGTACCTCCGTCTTTCTCTATACCCAATCGGGGACTTCTGCGAGAGTACCGCAAGAGCCGTGATGATGTTCTCTCCAGCACGTCGGTTATTCTCACAAAGTTTCGAGCAGGGAATGCATATGGTTAGAGAAAGACAGAGAGAGAGAGAGAGAAAGAGTGAGAAAGATGAAGATAGAGAGTGCACGAACAGCTCGAGAGAAACCGTCGAATGCCAGTGTAATTGTACATTGTTTGGGAAGAACATGGCGCCCATCGCGATAGAATCGTGCCGAGTAACTGTAGGGCCAAGGGCAGAAGAGAGAGGAGAGAAATATGAATAGAGAGGTGAGAAATATGAAGAGAGGGGAGAGAAATATGAAGGAAGGATACCGAGAATCTGCCAATAATCGTGATAATAATAATACAAGCTATGATACGATTGAATTCCCATATCGTGCTTAATACATCGAAGTTACAAAAATGGTGGTACTAAATTTAAAGAACTTGGATGGAATGTGTCGTTGAAGTTTAGCTTGTAGTTTATTCTTTCGAATAAATCCAAAAATAATTTTATCGAATCTACGAACGAATTTTAAGATCTTAAGAACAAACTTAGGATCAAAATTTCCATTGAACTCAAGTTGGAACTTAAAATCGAACTCAAGTTCCAATTTAAAATGAATCTTAAGTTAGAACTTAAGTGTCATAAGTTCATACTTAAGTTTAAACTTTAGTGCGAACTTTAGATGGATCTTAAGTTCAAACTTAAATTTCGTTTTAAGCTTAATCTTGAGCTTAAACTTGAGTTCGAGCGATCTTAATTATTTTGACAACTAATGTCAAAAAACACGGTCGAGGGAGGCGATGAAAGAATTTTGATCGAACTTAACTTCAAGCTCAAGATGGATCTTAAGATCAAATTTCAAACCAAATTTAAGTTTGAACTTGAGATTGATCTGAAGTACGCACTAAATTTTCAACTTAAGTATGAACTTATGATGACACTTAAGTTCAAACTTAAGATTCATCTTAAAGTGAAATTTAAGTTTGATCTTAGATTCCAACTTGAGTTCAATGGAAAGTTTGATCTTAAGATCGATTTTAAGATAGATCTTAAGAACTTAAAATTCGGGCCTAAGAAAAAATCTTCAAGTTAAAACTTTGGTTTGAAACAATTGCAGGATAGAAAATTGCATCATTATATTCGAAATAATTTCAGGGCCTTTTATATCGCATTCCTGCCCATTAATTTCCATAAATGACAATTCAGCAGGCTGTTTCATCTCGATCTTCAAAGTATTAAATAAATAATAAATAATAAATAATAAATAATAAATAATAAATAATAAATAATAAATAATAAATAATAAATAATAAATAATAAATAATAAATAATAAATAATAAATAATAAATAATAAATAATAAATAATAAATAATAAATAATAAATAATAAATAATAAATAATAAATAATAAATAAATAAATCATAAAGCCATTTTCTCCTCAAGGCTTGATTCGAGGTGATTTAGGTTTTTCCTTTGTTGTTCCAAAATGGTGAATAAATCAATGACAACAAAGACTTCAAAACTTTTCAAATTGATAATAAATTGGTAATATTATATTGGAGTTCTAACCCAAATTTTTGGTTCTATTCGTCACGAAAAGTTGACAAACGGCTGTAAAATCGTGTATTGCGCGTTTCAACGATTTCTTAGCAATACAAAAATAGCGATAACATAGAAAATACTCTTTTAGGAACCGAAGTAATAGCTCAAAACTGTAGCTTTACAAAAAAAAAATGTTACCTACTGTTAATCTCTTACAGAAATCGGCTCCAATTTTTCGAATAACTCAAAGAGGTCCTGGACTTAGCACTAGTAGTTCCGAAGTGCGAATGCATATTGTTACACGCGTGTTTTGGAATACAGGATAACATGAAAATACCGGAGAAGAGCATGGCGAGTTAATTAGCTGAATAATGAAACGTTAATCTAGTGAAAATTGCACGAACCGCGCGTTCAACGCACGGAGAACAGTTTTCGTTATTCTCGGTACAAGCGTTTCTCTGCAATTTGCGAGACATTTGTTTGCCCTTCGTGTAGCGATACACGCCACAGGTCTAGGATCTACGTGAATCCGGCTATTTTCTAGCAAAAGGACGCGATTCGCGCCTTTTTGCTCGCCAATGTGCGTGAATCAAGTCCTTTTGTTTTTCAGTAACGAGCGTTAACTCTGTACCTGTTATTTCTTTATTTCGGCTTGTTTCCCACATATTCCGCCGGTTTCTCCATCTGGCTGCACTCCAATTCTCACAAACGGCACTGGAAAAGGGAGTGTGTGCGTTGAGGCATGTGGATTGGCGCTTTTCCGAGGTAAAGGGGGTGCGAAAAGCATCCTTCGGTGGGCTGAATATTTCAGAAAGACCATCTACCCTCGAGGCTTTCTCCTTGGTAGCTACGATATATGTATAATATACATATGAGGCATTCCACGAGAAGTCGGCCACCCCATTTTTTGAAATCACCAAAAATCGCATACAAATTTTCATAAAGTAGTTCTAACTGTCAAGAAAATTCGTGATTTTTTTTCAGATTTTTATATTACATATTTTCGCCGGAAAAAAATACAAAAAGATTTCTTGTTCCATTTCGTAACTCGAAAATTATTCATCGTACGAAAAAAAAGTACAACATGAAATTTAGGATTTTCAACGTACTTTTCACTGAAATTTTATATGAACTCCTCTAAAAGCTCTATATGCCATTTTCGGAGCAAATAATGTTTTGATATATTGTTTTTCTCAGAATTGACATCTTCTATTTGTCTGTAGTTCAAAAAGTTTTTTACTTGATATATTTACAGACTATAAAAAAAATTGGCTCAGTGGAGAATCCATTCCTTCCCATGCGTTTTTCATCCCAAATGAATACACAAATTTCTCTGTGCATTAACAGGGTTGCGACTGTCTATAGATATTTTCTAAAGCCCGCAATTTTTTTAATTTTTTGTATTTTTCAATTTTTTCAACTTTTTTCATTTTTACATCTTAAAATATCTTTCTGTACATTTTAATAAACTTTATCAATGGACCCATGTACACCAATAAAGTCTATTCAAATTTAAGTCAAAGGCTACTCACGTCTCTCGATTGCAAAAAAGAATTAAATGATCAAAACGAGATTATTTTATTATTTTTCCCTGTCTACGATAATAATGATAAAATATCAATATCTACACTATTCTTATATCACTTTATAATCATAGATTGTATCAATAAAAATGCATTTGAAATAATGGATTTACCACTACGCTAATTTTTGTATAGTCTGTAAATAAATCAAGTAAAAAACTGTTAAAACTACAGACGAATCGAAGTTGTCAATTCTGAGAAAAAAATATCAAAACATTATTTGCTCCGAAAATGGCATATAGAGCTTTCGGAGGAGTTTGTAAAAAATGTCAGTGAAAAGCACGCTGAAAATCGTACGTTTTATGTTTTACTTTTTTTTTCATACGATGAATAATTTTCGAGTTACCAATTGGGACAAACAAATTTTTTGTATTTTTTTCCGGCTAAAAAATGTAACTTAAAAATCTGAAAAAATCACAAATTTTCTTGATAGTTGGAACTACTTTCTAAAAATTTGTAGGCCATTTTTGGCGTGGAATGCCTCATATATGTGTGTGTGTGTGTGTGTGTGTGTGTGTTGTAATGTTTACATATTTAAGGAGAACGCTATCTTAATACACTCGCATCGTTCTCAACAATGGCGTCCACTGAATTCTTAAGGGTAGCTTTTCGCGCACACTTGCAGTTTGGTTACGTTGATTGCTATACTCAATCGGACGTGGCTCACCATAAAATTATAATGTGATATTTCCCTCAGTACTGGAAGCATTGTTGTAATTTTATAAAATATAAACAATATTTTTTTGAGGGGTTCAAAGAACGGACTTTTAAAAGATTTCGGTGGTTTAAAAAAGGCACTTTTAAAAGGTTTCGGAGGTTTAAAAAAGGCATTTTTTCTGAATTTTTTTGTTTAATAAATAAATTATTTTATTCCAAATTTCGAGCATATAAAAGAGCGACATTTCAATAATGCTTTGTAAAATTTTTGTTGGAAAATTTGGAAAATTAAATCGGTAGGGCCAAAAAGAAAAGTAATCTCGCATAAAATAATTCGTGGTTAAAATAATTCGTGATAGCTTAATCAGGAATTGAAAAACTGACTTTTATCTGTTAATAGATAAGTGTACTTCGTGATTGAACGAAGGATTTTGGAAAAAAATTGTAATTTGAATTTTTTGATGAATATAATAAATTATTATTTTTAGTATAATTTACAAACTTCTAAAATTATTTGTAATCGAAAAAGAAACCTTCGATTAATCACTACCCAATGTTATTTTGAAGAAGCTTGCAAGATTTGAATAAAACCGGTGCATCATTTTTCGAGAAATCGATTTAATTGAAATTTTTGGAAAATATTCTAGAAATATTGTACCATCAGATGAAAAATAAACAGGATTTTTTGAAATTTTCTCATCCATGTAACCCCTTAAATCATGAGACGAACATAAATCTAATTAATCAATAATTGATTTCTAGACTTTCACTTCGATTGACTTGGAGTTTTTGGAACAAATTCTAGAAATATTGTACTATGGGATAAAAAAATAAACAGAAGGATTTTTTGAAGTTTTCGAACCCATGCGACCCCTTGAATCATGAGACGGACATAAACCTGATAAATCAATAATTAATTTCTAGACTTTGACTCCAATTGACTTGAAATTTTAGGAAAATATTCTAGAAATATTGTACTATGGGATAAAAAAATAAACAGAAGGATTTTTTGAAATTTTCAGACCCATGCCACCCCTTAAATTATGAGACGAACATAAATCTGATTAATCAATAATTAATTTCTAGACTTTTACTTCGATTGACTGAAATTTTGGGAACATATTCTAGAAATATTGTACTATCAGATTCAAAAATGAATAGAAGGATTTTTTGAAATTTTCTAATCCATGTAGCCCCTTAAATCACGAGACGAACTAAAATCTAATTAATCAATAATTGATTTCTAGACTTTTACTCCGATTGACTTGAAACTTTGGGAAAATATTCCAGAAATACTCTACTATGAGAAGTATGAGATAAAAAATAAACAGAAGGATTTTTTGAAATTTTTAAACCAATGTGACCCCTTAAATCACACTAAGGAGATAAATCTCATTGATTAATCAATAATTAATAATCTTCGGCAATTCTCAAGGTGATTGATTGAGTAAATGGTATTGTGGAACACGTTCCGTGATTCACTGATGGATATAAATTATGTGCGAAGTACAATAGAGGATATATTTAGGAATGTATAGAATATCTTCAGTCCCAAAAGTTTTTTTTTCGGTAAGACAATATTCTTCGTGTTCTTGGGATTAAGAATTGATTTTTTCCATTCGAAAAATTGAAGAATTTTCAAAAATAAGCTATCAGACAATAAGATAATGTCAGCTATTTGAAAAAAATTGACTCGGATTTTTTTTTTGATTACGTAATCTCGTTAATTTTGGCAATCCATGTCTGTTCACAAATTTCATTAGTCTTATACTTTTGTTCTCGAAGAAGTTGGAAGATGGGGATGGAGGTGTGAGAATTCACCCTTGCGTTTTAACTGTCGGGAGAAAGCGAGTGAACAATTAAGCCGCGTATAACGGAGTTAACATCTGGAGTCGACATTCGGTCCTTCGAATCTTTGTAATGGCGATAGGGTTTATCCCTTTTGCGAAACTCCGCTGTGAACGATAATTATAACTCGGCTACTATTGAGACCGAGGTGTACGTGTATATACCAGAGGTTTCGGCTCATATAATGCGCAGTTTATCGAATACGATTTGATTAAATTAAGGGGTCAACGTGCGCGAAACGATAGGGGGGGATGATTTTGTGGAAAGTTGATGATTTTCTTTACACATTCGGACGTCGGACTAGCTTTTATGACGACCTGTCACGTGACATGCGGTAACTCTGTCAATATTGCAAATTCCCAAACAACATTTTCAGCAAAGCTCGAAACTTCTTGTATCGTCAAATATATTTTACATTCGATTTCTGTCATCCCCTAAAAAGTCCAGTACAAACCCTTCTATACCTCTTCAAAGGAGATTCAATCCTTTCCCGCTATCCTGCATATTTAAGTGCAAAAAAAAAGCTAAAGAATGTTTTGATTTTGAGTGGAGTACACAAATAATTGCAGGACCGTTTTGAACCCCTTAATTATGCAATCAGCATTATTATTATTATTATTATTATTATTATTATTTCATTATTCGTGTTTTTCTTTTAACCATCTTCAAGAAATATGTAATTGAAAAGTTTTGAGGTTATGTTGATTTTTATTCTATTTCACCAGGAAATCAATTTTTCAGGTTGCAAGTACGAATTACGCTCGCTGTAATTTTTCTAATAATCTGTATCGATATTATTATCATCCTTGAAAACTTTAATTGAACTTGATCGATTTTTTATCAAATTAATTCTTTTATCAAAGCGATATTTTGATCTAGAAATAAATATTTTGAAGGTTTTGTCAAGCTCCATAAAAAAAATATATATTTTTACAATTCTTTTTTTACAAAATATTTATTAATACTTTGAAAAAAAATGAAAATTAGATAAGTTGTAAGCTGGTAAAGTTGGGGGTAAAAAAAGGAGTGGGCTGGCTCACAAGATTGCAACGTTTTTAGTCATCCGATACGAAATTTAAAAAAAGGTTCTTAATTAGTAAGAATGACGTTATAGCCCCTACTTCGGAGAGAATGGGGAAAAAATCGCAAAATGGCGGCTGTCTGACCAAAAAAGGCATTTTTCGAGTTTTCTTCCACAGTTTTTAATTTCTTACAAAAGTAAACAAAATAATTTTGATTCAAAAGTGGTAGGGGCGATAGAGAGTTATACATTGAAGACTGGTAAAAAAATTGAAGTCAATCAGTCGAGTAGAACTCGAGATATCATGTCAGCCGTGTTGAGAGGGAATTAAGGGAATGCATTCGTCGATTTTTCGTTCAGCCGAAGGTTCGGAATTTCAAGGCCTACAAATCCTAGGCCCCAATTTAAGATCTTAAGATCTATTTTAGGATCGATCTTAAGATCAAATTTAAGATCAAACTGTCCACCGAACTCAAGTTGGGACTTAAGTTCCAATTTAAGATGAATCTTAAGTTTAAACTTGAGTGTCATTATAAGTTCATACTTAAGTTCAAACTTTGGTGCGAACTTCAGATCGACTTCAAGTTCAAACTTAAATTTGCGTTGAAGTTTGAACTTAAGATCCATCTTGAGCTTAAACTTAAGTTCGATCGAATTTCATTATTTTGACAACTAATGTCAAAAAACACGGTCAAGAGAGGGGATGAAAGAAGTTTTATCGAATTTAAGTTCAAGTTCAAGATGGATCTTAAGATCAAACTTCAAACCAAATTTAAGTTTGGACTTAAGGTCTATCTGAAGTTCGCACTAAAGTTTAAACTTATGAACTTATGATTATACTTAAGTTCAAATTTAAGATTCATCTTAAATTGGAACTTGCGTTCGATCTTAAGTTCCAACTTGATTTCGATGGAAAGTTTGATCCTAAGATAGATCTTACGAACTTAAAATTCGGGCCCTAGATTAACATTTCAATCCGAAAAGCCTTAGGAAAAGTAGAAATTTATCTGGCTATTATCTCCCTAAATTTCAAATTGATTTCAAAAGTCTGCATTCTCTCCTCTTAAATTGCGAAAAAAAAATTCCAACGACCGCAGCAGGAAAAAAATGACAACGATGACTTCAATTCCTCGATTTATCACCGCGTAAGAATCATGAAAAACTTTTTCAAAGGGGAGTTAAGGGGGGAAATAGGTACAGCGGCTTCAAAAAATTCAATTTTTTTTTCTTCTCATATCTCCGTTAATTTGCGAGGAAATTTTTTGAAAATTTCAGGCTCTATTCATAAATATATGTATATCTTATACAATATCACAATATCAATAAATTATGTAAATAGTTGATGCGTTAAAAAAAATGCATGAAAATCACTGTATACAAACGCCACTCTACACCTATTTTCCCCCTTAATTCGAAAAAGTGTTCTTGCTGTACCAATGAAGATGGTATAAGGTATGGGCGAGGATGACAACTATAGACATCGAGACACACAGTGCAGTTAATAGGTAATTATCAGAGCTGCGATTTTGCCGGCGGGCAATCCCATTCATTTCCTTGATATCTTGGTAAGGTGGACCAGAAGAGGGAGGAAGGTACGACTATTGGCTGCCGTGAAATTGCACGCCTCTCTCTCTCTCTCTCTCTCTCTCGCCCTCCCTCCCTCCCTCCCTCTCTCTCTCTCTCTCTCTCTCTCTCTCTCTCTCTCCCTCTCTTTCTCTTTCCCTCTCTGTTAGTTAAACATGTGTGTTATGGCCATCTCTACACGTGGTCATTGCTGTGTACGTGGGCCCGTGTGTTTTAGTGCACGTTTGGCTTCCGAAAGCCCGCTTTTCTACCATCGATTCTGCACCCTTTCCCCGTACACATCCGCCAAGCAAGGGAGGGAGGAAGGGTTGGTGGAGATTCCCGCGCGTTATACGCGGGGATAGTGAACCGAGGAAATGAAGTAATTATAAGGAAATGACGGGCGTTCCCCCGGTGGTGGGAAATATCGAGACTCATCTCCAGACGTGGAAAATTTTATCGCTGCCACGGGATCATAAACGATTCGAAATAAGGGTCCTTGAGAAATATCGAGAAGCAAATGTTGGAAATAATGATCGAAGGAGAAGGAAATTTACATCAATACTCAGATAATAGGATACTTACTCCAAGGACTGGAATTGAATTGGTAAAGCTATTCTACCTTGAATTGGTCAAGGTACTTAGAATATTTGAAGCCGGAGAATGAGGTCACCTATTGCAAATCTGAATATCTGATTAAGAGGGTATTCTGGTCTAGAATTTTGGAAAAATTAATTTTGTTTGCACATTGTTAAAGTTGAGGCCTTTAAGAATATATGCTTGAAAGACTTTTTCCTTATTCCAATAATTCACGGTGTTATTACACTACCGGTGAAAAGTTTCCGGACAAAACTTCAAAAAAGGTCTGGAACATTTTTTTTTGCCATTTCACCGGAAGTCAACGTAAACTAATTTAAACAAACGGCATTTTGAAGGGGCAGAATTTGGCTTCATTTCCTGTTTTTTAAATTATGTTTACAATTCGTTTTTAGATTTGGACTCTATTTTGAAAACAACTGTTTTTCTAGAGGATTTTTTTTTTATACACGTTTACTATTAGATTCATAAAGGGAAAAGTTTGAGCTTCAATTTTCTTTTTTAAAAAATTTTAAGCGATTTTGTTTTCCAAAGTTATTCTGTTTTTTGTAAAAAAACGAGGAAATTTGAAAAATCCCGTATAACACGAAAATGAGGATTTATGAAAAACTTCAAGACAGCAAATAGTTGTGTCTGTTTTTGTTGAGTTCAGAGGAAATTTTTCAGATTTTTTTTGCACATTTTTTTTCCGACCGAAAATAGGAGAAAAAAAATTTGGGAAAAAAATGTGCGAAAAATTCCACTGTGTTGAAAATGGTAAAATAAAGTATTTTCCCTGCTTGAAATTTTATGAATAATTCCATAGCTCTCGTGTTGAATGATCTGAGCTCTGTCCCAGAATTGAATGATCTGAGCTCTGACCCAGAAAAATAAAAAATGTTGCAAAAAAATCTGAAAAATTCCTTTGAACTCAACGAAAACAGACGCAACTTTTTGCTCTCTTGAAGTTTTTCATGAATCCTCTTTGTTTTCGTGTCATACGGGATTTTTCAAATTTCCTCTTTTTTCACAAAAAACAGAATAACTTTGGAAAAAAAAAATCGCTCAAAGTTTAATAAAAAAAGAAAATTGAAGCTTAAACTTTCCCCTTTATGAATCCAATTGTAAAAATGTATTTAAAAAATTGCCATTTAGAAGATGGGTGCGTCTGAAGAGAAGGGGGAAAAAGGCAAAAAACAGTTGTTTTCAAAATAGCGTCGAAATCTGAAAACAAATTGTAAAAATAATCTTAAAAACAGGAAATGAAGCTGAATTCTTCCCCTTTTGAAATTACTTTTTTTACCATTGTAAAAAAATTGAAAACTATGAAAAAAGAGTCAAGAAACGCATTTTTTTGTTTAGACCGCCGTCATTTTGCGATTTTTTTTCCTTTTCCTCTGAGGTAGGGACTATAACGACATTGTTACGAATTAAGAAGCACATCCACTTTTTTAACCCCAACTTTACCAGCTTGTAACTTATTGAATTTTCATTTTTTATTCTTGGAAAGTTTTTTGTCTATTGTCAAAGTGTTGATAAAAAAATATATATTTTTTTTTAATGAGCCCGACAAAACGCTCAAAATGTATGTCTCTAGACCAGAATACCGCCTTAAGCAAAAAGTATCAGGCAACTGTGGCATAGTGAGGTTTGTCTTTCTTCCTCTGCCTCCCTCCCCCTCTCTACACACACACACACACACACACACACACACACACACACACACACACACACACACACACACACACACACACACACACACACACACACACACACACACACACACACACACACGCATACATATATAGATATAGATATATATATATATATATATCCTTGCCGACAGTTGAAAACGCGCCTGAGGGTGGTTGATTGATTAGAGGGTACCTGGTGGTGGTTGTTGAGACGAGACGCGCGCTCCATCGTCCAAGGAAAAGCTCTCTTTCTCTCTGTATCGTTCATCTCGCTTCAGCGCACATTTCACTCCCGATTCTCGCGCTCGAGAGTTTTCGGGAGGGAGGAGGCTTCGAGAGTTGAGAAGGGCCGAAGTAGATGGGGCTTTAGTTCGCCAGGTTCGAGGGTTATTTGGAGAGTTACGTGGGCGGTTGGGTGGATAACGGTCGTGTGTGACGCCAGAGCTTTTGGTGTACCGCGTGTGTATGCTACATGCATTATAAAGCTTGGTGTAGGTTCACGGTATCCAACGTGAATGAGGAGGGAGTGGAGGTGGGGGAGGGGGGGGGGGTGGGGCTCGATGAGCGGAAGAGGAGGAAAGACCTGAAGAGGAACGAGAAATAGGAGTAGGATGGGGGGTTGATAGTGGCAGAGACGCTGCACATGTAGATGTATAGGGTGTCACAAAAGTAACGGGACGGTTGAATATTTCCTCAGCTTGAATATTTTTCAAAAAGGTCAAAGTCATTCTTGTAGTAAGTTTTGACGAGGCCTGTATTTTTGAGTTCTGAAATCGAACTTATACCGAAAAAATTGATTGATCTTCTCCGAATCTTTTGATGTTAATGTAAAACTGTTTAATTCTATTCAGGGTTGCAAGTAATGTACTTTTTGCAATGCATTGCCATTTTCATTACCCATTACAATGTAGTGTGTAGTGGAAAAAATGTCCATTACCCATTACAATGTAGTGTGTAATGGAAAAAATCTCCATTACTCATTGAAATGTAGTGTGTAATGAAAAAAAAATCCATTACCCATTACAATGTAGTGTGTAATGGAAAAAAATGCCATTATGCATTACAATGTAGTATGTAATGGAAAAAATGTCATGACCCATTACAATGTACAAAGTGTGTAATAGGAAAATTTCCATTACCTATTGCAATGTAATGTGTAATGGACAAAACTTTGATTGCAATTTTGGAAATGAAAAAATATATATGAATAAATTATCGCAAATTTGCATTACATTTAATGACTTAGGTACCTTAAATTCTAAAAAGCATCTATATGCATACAAAAAGTTGAACGTTGAACTGCACTTCTAAATATACTTTTTTTCAGCGTTTCCTTTGGCCAATATCCTTTGCTCAAAGTGATTTTCTGTGAGGGTATTGAATTTAGCAGCGTTCATCATTTTTTGTCCATTACACATTACATTGCAATGGGCAATGAAAATTTTTTCTATTACACACTACATTGTAATGGGTTATGAAATTTTCTTCCATTACACATTACATTATAATGAGTAATGAAAAAATTTTCCATTACACACTACATTGTAATGGGCAATGGATTTTTTTTTCATTACACACTCCATTGGAATGAGTAATGTAAATGTTTTCCATTACACACTACATTGTAATGGGTAATGCAATTTGTTCCACCACTACATTGTAATGAGTAATGCAAATTTGGTCCATTACACATTCTAAAAGTAATGAATAATGCATTACTTATACATTACAAATTTCGCAACCCTGGTTCTATTGATTTCAGAACTCACAAATACAGCTTTCCATTAAAAAAGAAAGTTGACCTTGAAATCACCTTGAATGAAGGTCATCGTCGAGGTCACCATTAAATGCACCTTGTTAAAATTAATAACTTCGCTTGTTACGAAAGAACTTGAAAAGTTTCCATTCCCGGAGGTATCAACATCTGGTTTAAATTTAATTGTCCTTGGAGGATCTTCAAGGTCAAAATGTACCTATGACCTAAGTACATATTTGAACGTAAAATTTTCCGCTCTATCAATTGCCAATGTCAAAGAAGGGGTAAGGGGTTTAAATAAAAAACTTGACCTTATAATAACCTTGAAGGTAACCGTCAAGGTTGACATTAAAGTCACCATCGAATTCCTCGTCAAATGTTAGTACAATGACCTTGACCTTTTTGAAAAATATCCTAGCTGAGAAAATATTCAGCCGTCCCGCAATTTTTGTCACACCCTGTATATAGGACGGTTATAACGCAAGCACACGCGGAGCTTGCAGAGGCGGCAGTTCGAGGTGCTACAGTTTATAATAGTTGCCGCGATCTCCCCTCTGGTCCCACTTTTCCCCTCGCAAGCAGAAGCTCGTAACCCCGCAATCCCCTTTCCTTGCTTCGCGTATACACTATCCCCAACGAGAGGTGCCCCCAAAACCTCTCTGACCAAGAGAAAGAGAGGGAGAGGAGGCTAAAACTGCCCGCAACTTCCACAGAGTTGCTTAAACCTAACATGGCCGTCTCTCTCGTTTGTTTGGTCATGCATGTGTTCACCAACCTACTCCTCTTTGCTTAATACACGTAAACCAAGGCTACTCTCGACGCCGACGACGTCGACGACGACAAGGACAATGATAACGAAAGCTCAAGTTTCGTCCACTCGACGAGAAAGATGCGGCTAATTATCGGGCGATTAACGCGGCGAATGAAAAGTCCATTTTCGTCCAAATGAGCATTCCAAGTATCGTTGTTAAATTGAGTTTCAAATGGCTCGAGGTTGCTCTTTGAATTTCTAGTTTGAGTGGGAAGCGTCGATGGCGGTTTACTCGCACCCAGAAAAAAGATCTAGTACATTTAACTAAATCCTATTCAAGCCAAATAAATTTTTTTACTTGTAGGTCGGTCTAATACAACTCTATTCATGTCAACGATTTTTTTTTTTAATGACCTACTAGGAAAATATATTGCGATCGAATAAATTTTTATTTAATATTAATAAATATTATTTCAAACTGAACAAATATGTATTTAAATGAAATAATTTTTTTTTAATATTCACACAATATTTATTTTGAAACATTTCGATCTTTGAATGTATAGCTACACATATGAAGTCTACAATTTCGTAAAGCTCCGTCTTTTCTTTAACAGAAGGGAAAAGAAAAAAGACCCTTTTTTTATGGTAATCCTTTTCGGTGATTCGACCTTCTTGTGTTTTGCCGCAATTATTAAATTTCCATACTGAAAAATAAGGATATCAAACATAGACGAGCTTGGAAAGGATATAGGCGTCGAGAGGCAGGTTCGCTTGTGCGAGAGGTAGCCACCTGGCGGATTTTTGGGGTACTGACAAATCTGCAGATATGATCGGATGAGATTAGGTACGGGTGAAAAGGTATTTAATAACAACGAATAGAATTTTTCTTCAACGCCTATTTCTCGATGACAGGGATTCAAATAAATAAATATAGTGGAAGTAAAGATCGCCCAAAATTGGATGGAAAGTAAATTTTCTTTAAAGTAACTAAAAAATAATCAAATAAACGATTATAGTAGGTACGACCAGATCTTTTTTCTGGGTGCGTGATCCCTCGGTCTCTGTATCGAGGAGGTTTCAGAGGCTTCCTGGAAGGAGTCACTCGTCTCATCTCCTCTTGGCTTTATGTGCTGTAGATTAGTTGGTAGTTGGCGTATAGTTTCGTGCCAGAGGGTCAAAGAAAAAAGAACGAGTTATTAGCCGTGGTTAAGGGTCGGGATGGAGGCACGGAAGATGATGCCCGTGTGGTTAGTCTCCTTCTCCTCTGTCTCTCGCTTCCTCTCTGTGAAACACTTCGTCAGGATGCGTCCTGGTCTCTAGTCAGCTCTCCTTGGAGCTCGGTACACAAGCTCGAGACGCCTCTCCGAGAACGCAATTTCAACCCTCGTACCTCCTCCTCCTCCTCCTCCTCCTCCTCCTCCTCCTCCTCCTCCTCCTCCTCCTCCTCCTCGCCACTAGCCTCTCTGTGCGGTCGTCCCGGGCACGAGTTTCTCGTCGACAAGAAGAAGGATGCACGTTGTTTCCCAGAGTTGAGCTTGTGCGCAGCTCGTTAAGATGACGTTGAGATTTTTTTTGATTTTTTTTCTTCTCTTCGGGAAGCTTTCTTTTCTTCAAGAAAGATGCGGAGGGCGTCGCGACTCTGAATAGCAAAGAAAACGCCGTGAAGTTTTGGATCGTTCCAAAATGTATAATTATCGATTAAATAATATCATCGTTATTAATAATATCATCATTCGATTCGATTTAACCTACATTTAACCTTCTAGCTAGAAATTGTACTTTTTGTTTCAGCTTATTGCATCGCTTATTGCTATCTGCAAAATGTTTTTATTATATTATTCTCCAGCTTCTTATGTTCATAATAATAATTATTATTATTTGTAGTGGTAATAAATTAATCAATTGATCAAATCAATACGTCACCAAATTGTTCAGATCATGCAGAAGCATCAAATATTTATTTTCAAATCGTTTCTGGTTGATTTGTGACTCGAGACTGTCCAAAATTGTTGTTGGACTTAACAATGAATGACACCTGCCCTCCACCAATTTTTCATCAATAATGAAGATGTTCATACTATAACCGCTACTTTTATTTCATCCTTCAGTGAATCAGATAATTAACAAAACTCCAATACTTTATCGATTTTGCGAGATATTTAAGACATGGTGGACTTTAAAGAAGGATGGATTTTTTAAACAAGGATCAGGAATCCTTAAGCATTACAAACAAGGATTATTCTTCCGGATAAATATTTAATAAACGTTTCTAGGTTACGTTGGACATTCATCCTGTCTTTTAGTAAACAGTAACTCAATAAAGAAATTTGATGGCATTATCTAATTTTTTTTTTTTATTATATGTTGCAGAGCTCCAGAACTTCTATTCATTGGATCATCATTATGGCATAGACAACTATAGTAATTTCGTGTTCATTAATTGAAGTAAGTGAATCAATTGACTTTTGATGTGATCTACTAAAATTAAATATTCTTCTTCATGTAAAATGAATAAAAAAATTTATATTCAATATAAAATATTATTTTGTAAATTAAATGATATAAAAAAACGTAATATTAATATATAAATTATAAACAAATACAAAATCATAAATTTAAAATAAATCTTTCTATCTTTGCTTCCACAAGTCAACAATTTAAATTAAACTAGGGATGTTCGATTCTGACTCGATTCATTAAAAGATCGATTTTTTGTTCAAAAAATCAATCTTTTGAATCGATTGAAGGGGGTGTTCTTGTGTAGAAAGCCAAAATTTAGGGATTTTTCAAAATGCCACGAAAAAAAAACTAAACATGTTTTTGCATTCGTTTTTGCACCACATGTTTATTGATTCTTCAAGATTAGAAAAAAAAATTGGTGAAAAAAAAATCCAATATCTTGACAGATACCGGCTGATGAAGTGGGGGTAGGAAAAAACGTCGGTTATTTCCACCTCACTAATTACTGCTATAACTCTGTTAATATTTGGAATTTCTAAATTTCCTTTGGAGGGTACATTCTTGAGACATCAAACACTGAAAATATGCAAAAAAAGAATAACCGATTTTTTCAAAATTCTACACAAGAACACTTCTACTTGAACTATGAGGAGCTCTGAAATAGTATATTGTGCAACTAGTGCGGCAAGTTGTCGATTGCCCACGAAAGCGAAGTCATTCGCTTGAGGGGGCCATCGACAACGCCGCACGAGTTGCACATACTATTTTTTATTGCGTATGCGGAATAAATCTCAATATAAAATTGCCCCTGGGGGGGGGGGGCGGTGGCGGAGCCGCGGTGGGGTCCAGGGGCGAAGCCCCGGCGGGCGGTTGGGGGGGTGGAGCCCCCCCACAGACCAAAAATGATAACTAAAAAGTTAAGAAATATACAGGAAACTTACTTAAGGAACAATGAAAATAATTTATTTTGAACAAGAACAAGAACCGCATGAGTAATAAAATAGTATACGATCTGTCACGTCAACCTCAATTCAGCTTTAATATTTCAGTTGCGTTTTTGTTTCCGTTGAATTTCACCAACGTTATTCTTTTATTTAATTTCGGCACTGAATTTTTCTTACTTTGCGCACTCAAATTATAAAATGAGCAAAAAGATACTTTTCAACCGTAACAGCGGGCGTAAAGATACCGCTTTTCCCGCATGAGTAATAAAAAATAATAAACCTATCAAAATGAATAAAAGCTCAAAAATCGTGTCTCTTGCTTGAAGCACATCGCAATATTAATGCTTTTTGAAAAGCGATATTGGACCTACATGCGGACGTAATTATTGGGAAGGACACACATTGTCTATCTTTGTGGGTAAGAGAGTAAGAGAGAGAGAGAGAGAGAGAGAGAGAGAGAGAGAGAGAGAGAGAGAGAGAGAGAGGGTGAAACCATTTGTACGAGATGCAGTGGATGAGTAATATCCTCCCTACGTACTGCAACATTTCTCGGAGCATCGTGGCAGGGGCTCCAGCCGTTATAATTCTCCGTTATCTATGGAAATTCTAAACCGTACTAAACAACAATATATACCTCAAAACTATGTAATTCTCTGGGTTTGCACTCACTATATATATATATATATATATATATATATATATATATATATATATATATATATATATATATATAAACTCCCAGCCGAAAAGGTATGCAATATACGCGGCAGCGAAGGCTTCCAGCTGTATATGAGAAGTTGTCCTGTTTGCTTTACAACTTCGCACATACGTATACGTTCCTCTTCGTTACGATTTTGCATTGAATTATCAGGCCAAATCTTTTGCTCCATTCTCGCACATTCCTACTTTCCATAGCACCGAGTCCCATTTCAACTTGACGACAAATATGGGCTTTCTTTATGGTTAGCGGAATTTGTTAAAGGAACGAGACCATTTGTTTATAAAATCTTAGAGGACCCCTCCCCCCCCCTCCCCTCATGAATGGGAAATTGAACCCGCGGGATCAAATTTTCGCTCAAGCTCGTATCACTTTTTTTTTCTTTGCAAGATTTTGCAATAATTTTGCTATTATACTTCCTCTAACGCTATCTACCCTCCCGGGAAGCATCATTGCTTGGTCGTTTATACGTTGGTTACAATAGCATATATATATATATATATATATAGGGTACACGGTTGGTTCCTGGAACACCGAGGATGATGAGATCTGCAGGCTTGCATCCTGATGAGACTATTAGGATGGCTTGATAAGTCCATAATATTCTGGTCGACGCCGGCCACTGCCGGCGAGTCCAGCCGGTGTCCTGACTGACCATCCACCCCCCCCCCTCTTTCTCTTCCTCATTCTCATTCTCTTTCCCTCCGGCGTATCGCGAACTGCACTATCCTTGTCATTCTCTCTCTCTCTCTCTCTCTCTCTCTCTCTCTCTCTCTCTCTCTCTCTCTCTCTCTCTCTCTATCGCTATTCGTGCTTATATCACTGTGTTCCATTCTCCCATTTCCGTCCTGCGGTCAAATTGACTGAGCGATGGACAACGTTCTTTATCGACTGCGTCGAACTTTCATTTTTCGATTAATAATTTTGTCTTACATCCCTGTTATGACGTATATCATCCACTGAGATAATTCCACGATTAATTTTACCGCCAATTTATGTACTTGAAGTTTTGAATGTTCAGCTGAATGAAAAATCAGAAAAAGTATCGGTTTAACAGAAAATTACAAGAGCTTGCAAATACTTGATGAATAGACATTTAAAAAATTTAAAGATATTTCAAAAATTGTTTTCAAAGTGTTGACAAATTCTCAAAATTGTTTTGTTAAAGAATAATTTTGGCAATTCTTCGTTCATCTGAACGTTTGGAACTTCATGTCCGTGCCAATTTTGATCCACTTTTTTTTTCATGGTTTCATCGGGGTTGTCAATGAATCACTATTGTCATTATTGGTCGCTATTTTAAAATCGTGTCACTTTTCTCAGTATTCTCGAAATTTGGTCACTATTGTCACTCTATCAGAGCTCAGAAGTGGCTAGAATAGAGGTGCTGGTTAGAATAGGGGACGGATTTAGAAAAATCATCAAAATCGGATGAACAAAGCCTGGTTTTGAACCTTCAACGATTGCGAAGAGAATGAGCGTAGTTCAGAGCCAAAATTTTGAGTAGAAAAAAAAGTACACCTATTTTAGTGGACAGATTCAATTTTAGGCAAAAATGGAAGAAAAAACGTTTAACAAAAATTCCAAACCTTATATGGATGCATTTTGTCCGCTGAACACGAATCTACCAATAGTTTTCTCAAAAAATAATTTTTTTATGAATTTTCATCAAACACATTTTTGTTCAATTTTAGCCCCATTCTGAGAAACCTCAAAATCGCGAAATTTCAACCCCCATTATTTTCGATCGGTTTGACCAATTCAAAAATTTCTCGTTCGTCCGTAAATCTTGTCACTAAACTTTGAGAATGCCGTTTGGTTCATTCTGATATATACATTTTTGTAGAAATGACAACAGTTTCAAAATGGCCGAAAAAAACGGGAAGGGTTTTGCAAAAATCGAGGTTTTGAAGATTCAACGATTACGAAGAGAATGAGCACAGTCTAGAGCCAAAATTTTGAGTAGAAAAAAATTACCTTATATCGATGTATTTTGTCCCCCTGAACACGAATCTACCAATAGTTTTCCCAAAAAATCCAAATTTTTAAGAATTTTCATCAAAAACTTTTTTGCTCAATTTTGGACGTAACAGACTATTTACACGGAAAAGTCACTTCCGTTGCGCCCTAAAACGTTCTGAGGCATAGGTTTGAAATTTTTTAAAATTCAGTGTTTTAATTTTTTAATCTAACAGGAATGTCTAGAATATTTTTCCAAAGTCTTGAGAGCTTTTGAAAATTCCCTTTATAAGGCTGAACGGGGGAAATGAAAAATAATGTTTTCCGTATTGTTGCAGATTTTACTAATTCGAGATGTTTCTTTCCCATATTATTTCTTGATTAAAACAGATTTTGGTGGATCCACAAAAAAGGTCGAGAGTTCATTGTTTTTAATAAAATTTCTAAATCCCTAAAATCATACCAAAAGGTGAAGATTTTGCAAACAAAAATCATACGCATCATCTTTACCAAGGATTAAAAGCTTTTGGGTTGTTGCCGCCATTTTCCAGGATCCTTCAAGGATACTCTCGCGAATGTGCTGGTGAAACTGGTATCTCTCTGGAGTTATATCGCCAGATAAGAGCAAGTCGTCCTGCTACGGGGTTGGAAATTAACTTTGAGTATTACAGATGTCGAGGTGCACCACGAGCGAGAGAATAGACAGAAAGAGAGAGAGAGAGAGAGAGAGAGAGAGAGAGAGAGAGAGAGAGAGAGAGAGAGAGAGAGAGAGAGAGAGAGAGAGAGAGAGAGAGAGAGAGAGAGAGAGAGAGAGAGCGAGAGAGAGAGAGAGAGAGAGAGAGAGAGAGAGCGAGAGAGAGAGAGAGAGGGATAGAGAATGTATACAAGTTGGAAAAGCCAACACCTTGTTAGCTTGACAAATGCGGCTCATCTCATGGATCAACTCTCCCCAGATTGACACGAGACTCTGTCCCATTGGGTTTTGTCTGTTTTCTATGTTCTTCAAAAAGTCTCGAAACGTCCCGAAGTCATATTTGGAGAAAATATTTAGATTTGAGGGAAAAAATGCTCGTAAATTCTGTAGCTAATTCTGCAGGCTCAATTCCTTTGCACAAACATATGAGGCGTTCTCCGTCAATTCCGCCACTTTTTTTTCGACCCTCTCAGATCCGTCCCATAACTTGTCACAGTTTACTCCCACTTGAAATTAGTCTCTGCGATTTTTTTCAGATTTTTTAAGCGGTGAATTAAGGAGCTGCATCTATTTTTTCTATTTTTTCGAATCCATATAGCTTAAAACAGAGAGGATGTACAAAACAAATATTCCTACAAAGAAATTATGGTTTTTCATCAACTATGCAATATGTGTTATATTTTTATTCGTGTTGCAAAGACTATTTTCTGCATAAAAAAAATGAAAATTAATTTTTTTCGCACGGTCGGACACCTTTAATTTTGTTGTCTATTTTATACAATCTCTAATAGTATTAGTGGGACGTATGGAAAAATCCACAATACGGCAACTTATTTTTTTCGGGGTTAAAAAAATGTTATTCACATAACTTTGTGCAATTTTTTTGTGAATGACATTTGTTTAATCGTGAAAAAAACCAATAGCCGTATTGTGGATTTTTCTGTACGTTCCACTAACACTATAAGAGATTTTACAAAATTGACAGCAGAATCGAAGGTGTCGGACCGTGCGAAAAAAAATAATTTTCATTTTTTTGTGTGCAGAAAATAGTCTTTGCAACACGAATAAAAATGTAACACATATTGCATTCAATAGTTGATGGAAAAACATAATTTTTTTGTAGGAATATTTTTTTTGTACATCCTCTCCGTTTTAAGCTATATGGATTCGAAAAGATAGAAAAAATATATGCAACTCCTTAATTCACCGCTTAAAAAATCTGAAAAAAATCGCAGAGACTACTTTCAAGTGGGACTAAACTTCGAAAAGTTTTGGGACGGATCTGAGAGGGTCGGAAAAAAGTGGCGAAATTGACGGAGAATGCCTCATATAGAAGGTTTCATAGTTGATTCTTTGTAACCTTGAACTCAATTTAGAGAAAATTAATTCCGATTAATTACGCTGAATTTTCAATTCATCAAAAGATGCCTTGGAAGGTTTCAACGTGTGTAATTTTTCAGGGATTAAGGTACTAGTCTACTTTAGAAGGTGAAAAAACGCAAATTTTTAAGTTTTTTTTTCTCAGCTCCTTTATCAGATATGAAATATGGATTAAAAAATAAAAATGCCGGATGTTTGAAATAAATTGTGAAAAATTGAATTTTTCATTTCAAACATCTGCCATTTTTTTTTAAATCGATTTTTCATTAACGGTGGAAAATTGTCGTGTAAGAAACCTATCTCTGTAAAATGCTTTATTTTTTTGTTTCAGACTTTTCAATCCTCAGATTATCTGTCGGCCATGGGACAAGACATTTTCGATTTTTGCGCCTTCTATAAATTATTCAGCGAATCAAAATAATTTTTTTTGTACTTTCGAAGGATGAAACAACGTTGTGAAAACAATTTTAAGGAGCTGAGAAAAAAATCTTAAAAATTTGTTTTTTTAGCTTTCTAAAATAGAAAGAATAGAACGTTTTTTTTTACAACAATAGAATGTTTTTTTACAAATTGAACTTAAGGGGTTCATCGTTTTGATCGTCTCGACATGCTTAATTTGCCTTTCATAGTGCCCAATATTTGAATTTGAAAAAAACTCCAATTTACGTTTGTACTAGATAAAAAGTGAATTTATGATTTGGCCATCTTGGAAAAACTAAAGAGTTCCGAATGAAAAAGTGGAGGGTTACAAAAAATAAGGGTAGCAAGTGGGTTAGGGTTTGAGGATTTAAAATTTTATCCTACAATTAAAAGTATATTTCATTAAAAAATGACGAATGTCAAAAAAAAGGAATTCTTATTCTGAATAACTATATTGAGCATTAATATGTGCAAAATAAAAATAGGTTTTCCTCAAAAAGAAAAATGTCGGATGGAGTTTGAAATTTGTTGATCTTTCTTGTTGAACAGCGTGAATATCGTTACGTACAAAATTGTCCAGCGTACGAAGATTATCAGAAATTCATGATCGAGAAATTCCTCTTCAGCGAAATGACTTTTTGGTTTCTGTGGCTGCGATATGCATATATCTGTAAACGATGGTATTACGACGAAAATAGAGGCCGAGTGGAATTCAATGAACGCTTTATACATTCCGGATCTCGTGTGTGCATACATCCGATCCAGTTGGATCTCTCGCGTCATTCCTCTTTGCTCGTTCTTCCATACAATGATCACGACAACGACGACGACAGCCACGAACAACGACGTTGACGACGATGAAGCTCATCTCCTTCTCCACGCGAGATCTTCCTGGAGGGCAAATTCATTCCAACATGACTATCGGAAAGTGATATTGAGGATTCCAGAGAGACGCTTCTCACGGGAATGAGAACGATTTTCCAAAGTGCGAGAAAGCAATTAAAGACAAGGCCAAATAATTTCGATTGCTATGGACTTGAAGTTCCGAATGTTCGGATGAAAAAAAAGTTGCCAAAATTATTATTTTACATTACAATTTTGAGAAATTGTTAACACTTTCAAAATAATCCTTGAAATATCTTTGAATTGTTTAAATTGTTATTCATCAAATATTTGCAAGCTCTTTTATTTTTTTATCAAACAAATACTTTCGCTGATTTTTACATTTTTTTCCTGCCCATTTTTGCTCAACGCTTGAAATTTTCCATTTAAAAAACGGGATTTTTGCGATTTTTTTCAGATTTTTAATTTTGGGCTAAAGGTAATTTGTTTATAAAATTAGAATTTTCAATTTTAGAAACTCAATTTTCAAAAAAAAAGTTTTTCAAACTGTCCGATTTGGGATGGAACGCCCCATCTATATCTGCCGATCCTGTCCCGCTGTTTCTTCATTTCCACTTGCTTTTCCCAAGTTAGGCTCGCTCGACCGTTATCGTCCATACATCGCTTTATGTCCGGATCGATTACGAATTCCTCGATCCTCGACATTTCGCTAAACGGATACAGTCGCAATCGAATCATCGCACGGTCCTTCCCGATCTTGTCTGGGTTTCGGCTCTGTCGGAGATCGGAGATTAACACGTGGCTCACTTAACTTTTGACGTTCCGCCTTTTGTTCCTCGAAACACTCGTTTGCCATGGAATTCAATTGAAGTTCCTCACTGTAAATTTCATTTACAGCGGCTTAATTCGCTCTGCGATTGACATGACACGAATGAAAAACTGTCTAACCAGATTTTACGACCCTCTTCCAGATAGATTGACATTCGGGCGGATGAACGTCGCTCGAATGAAGAACCATTCAACGCGATTTTGTGAAAAGGTATTTTTTCTATATACCAATTGCAAAGTCAAATGTGTAATTGAGAATGATTGCCTCTTGTATAATTAGTATTGCCTTTTTCGCGAAATGATTGTCAGAGATTTCATTTGGGAGTTTGCCGATCCGTGAATTCGCAGTCGTTGATTGGTTGAGGGACTAAATGGATTTGAAAATTTCGATAAATTCATTTTTAACATTTTTTTTATCAGTACAAAATGTCTAGAATATTTTCGCAAAGTTTAAAGGCAATTGGAGTAAAAGTCGAGGAGAGGAAGATTCTTTGGAAATTCTCCTCATTTGGCTAGACCTGTTGAACTTCTTAAGAGGTTACTTCCCAAAGTTATACAGGATTTAAAGAAAAACGTCAAAGTTAAATATGATAAAAAAATTAAAATACCAAAAAAAAACTGAAAAAGGACAACTTTTACGAAAAAATCACAACTTTTTTATTTTTCGACAAACATGGCTAAAAATTGAACTAGGTTTGCTTAATATATAGCACTACAAGAAAAGAATAGTAGTAAAATAATATCACAGGAAAAAAATTTGCACTCAATTTTTGTACTCGACCTTACTTAACACACTTACAGGCGAGACCACTCGACTTTTGATGGCTACTATATAAAAAATTATTGTCTCAGAGTGATGCTATAAACTTGACGGAGTAGTGGCATCCTCGAACTAATGACAGATGTAGCTATAGGCCCCATTTTTTTTAAATTTAGGTACTTAAAATTAAGAAAATTTAGGCCTGGGGTATTTTCTACGCCAGTGTGTCAAAATAATTTATTATTTAAATAAAAGAGAAAATATGCTTTTTCTAGCCTTCGGAAGCCATGCAACCCCTCAAATTAACCGGTTAACGACGGTGTCGCACGATTATCCTACAAAAGTGAACAGAGGGGCGACTCTCTCGTCTCGTCTTTCTCACATCGTGTCGTGAGATAGGTCATATGTTTTAAAAATCCGTACTCTCGGTGAAGATGCTGTGGTCCAAAAGAACTAAATAGAAGGGTGAAAGATGAAGAGAGAGGGAGAGATGAAGCGCATTTGTTCGGTCAACTGTCGCGAATCATTTCCGGTTCTCATTGTCCGCTGAAAAAACCGGGAGATGAAACGAATCTGTGAGATCATTCTCATCGGTTGCAGAATATTGAAAACGGGATGGACAATGGGCAAAACAATAATTAAAATTTTTTAAAATTGATATAGAAAAAACAAACTAGCCATAACATTAACACTAAGAAAATAAACTGCGGTAGTATTGAACAATCTTTTATGGCAACAATTCTTACAACAAAAATCACTATATTTGATCATTAGGGTAGGAATACCATAGCAGATCTTACCATTTCTATCTTATATGATTTCTACCTTAACTATAAAAAATTTCCCACTTTACTATACGAGCAAGAATTGTGCAGCATCTTGACCCAATACCGAAGACATCGCCATATAATCTATTCCGGACGCCTTTTACTTTAACTTTTTACAGATCGTGCAATCATGTGGCATGCATATTCTCAAATTCCCTGGACGATTTGTAATCCAAAAATGTAGAAAAATTGTTTTGCTCTCTCTTTCGTCTTAGACATGATCTGCCTAGCATTTGGACTCAATACTGGACCGTTGGACTGTTTTACATGATTTACAGACACGCAGCAGAACGAATGACGAGGATCGACCTACTCAAAGTTACCATTCTCTCTGGTGAAGATTCCTCCGCCAATCCTTAAGACAGTACCTGATCATTTCTACCGATGTAACTGTTCATTAGCTAAAGAGTGACGAGCCATCAACATCGTCCCTGGTTTCCCTAAGTTGGTGTCCGTCGACGTTGTTTGATCGACCCACTCAATCTTACCATTCTGTCTGGTGAAGATTCCTCCGCCGATCCTTAAGAAAGTTCCTGATTATTTCTATCGATGTAACTCTTCAGTAGCCAAAGAGTGACGAGCCATCGGCATCGTCCCTGGTGTCCCCAAGTTGGTGTCCGTCGAGGTTGTTTGATCGACCTACTCAATGTTACCATTCTGTGGTGAGGATCCCTCCGCCAATCCTTAAGATAGTACCTGATCATTTCTACCGATGTGACTTCATTAGCCAAAGAGTGACGAGCCATCGGCATCGTCCCTAGTGTCCCCAAGTTGGTGTCTGTCGAGGTTGTTTGATCGACCTACTCAATGTTACCATTCTGTCTGGTGAAGATTCCTCCGCCAGTCCTTAAGACAGTACCTGATCGTTTCTACCGATGTGACTCTTCATTAGCCAAAGAGTGACGCGTCATCGGCATCGTCCCTGGTGTCCCCAAGTTGGTGTCCATCGAGGTTGTTTGATCGACCTACTCAATGTTACCATTCTGTCTGGTGAAGATTCCTCCGCCAATCCTTAAGACAGTACCTGATCATTTCTATCGATGTAACTCTTCATCAGCCAAAGAATGACGAGTCATCGGTATCGTCCCTGGTGTCCCGAAGTTGGTTTCCGCCGAGGTTGTTTGATCGACCTACTCAATGTTACCATTCTGTCTGGTGAAGATTCCTCCGCCAATCCTTAAGACAGTACCTGATCATTTCTACCGATGTGACTATTCATTAGCCAAAGAGTGACTAGTCATCGGCATCGTCCCTGTTGTCCCCAAGTTGGTGCCCATCGAGGTTGTTTGATCGACCTACTCAATGTTACCATTCTGTGGTGAGGATCCCTCCGCCAATCCTTAAGACAGTACCTGATCATTTCTACCGATGTGAGTCTTCATTAGCCACAGAGTGACGAGCCATCAGCATCGTCTCTGGTGTTCCTATGTTGGTGTCCGTCGAGGTTGTTTGATCGTTCGCTCGACACTCGCGTATCAGTATTAATCGGGCGTGTTTGCTTGTATAGCAAAGGGTTCGGGCGAAGGACCTCTATCGTAAATTGTAAAATCTATCAAGACCAACGTGGTCGACATAACTCAGACTATATACGGCGTGGTGCCTATTCCCCGTTCGTATATGAAGCATGGCGACCAGACTCGGCATAAATACCCCCGGTTTGCAGAGAACAGTGCGCCGAGCACCGGGCACTACTGCGAGCAAACCCAGACCGTTGTGGCGTGGCAACATCATCTATCTCGAATAATTTATTATCCCGCGGCGCGCGGCAACGTTCACGGCCCTGAGAATATGTGTGTGTGTATGTGTTTGAGAGAGAGAGAGAGAGAGAGAGAGAGAGAGAGAGAGAGAGAGAGAGAGAGAGAGGGAGAGGGAGAGAGAGAGAGAGAGGGATGGAACGAATGAGACGAAGTGTGCTAGGAGGGTTATGTCGTCGAAATCCGGACAAGAACGTGCCAGGAACCGGCTAACGCGGGAAACGAGTGTCGGTGCAAATCTCGAACACACCGTGCGAGATCAAACTCGAATACAGTCCCAAGTTTGCGCAAAATGGGCTTGAATTAATCTCGACAGAGTTAAGGATGTTGAGTCCGTGTGAAACTTGTTAATGTTGATTGCTCAATGAATGGCTTCTTAATTCTCGTGACATTTTTACACGACCTCCTAAATACTTCATGTAAAAACATACCAAATTTTAAGAATTCTATCATCATTACTTCAACCTCCTTAAGGGTTAAAATTAAAAATGATGAGGAAATTCTGAAAATTTGGTATGTCTTTGTATGAAGTATTTAAGAGGTCGTGTAAAAGATTCACGCGATTAGGAAGCTCGTTATTAAATAATTAACATTTTGTTGAGAACAATTTTTTAAACAAATAAAAAAATATTTATCAATAAACTTCGTTTTGTTTCCGTTGCTTTCAATATATTGTAGATATAAAAAAATTGAGAGGTCAAAAAAAAACTTATCGCAAAGTTATATCAGTTTCCATAAGACTACATTTAATTTAATTTAATTTGTTAATGTTAATTGTTCGATAACGAGCTTCCTAATCGTCGTGAAATTTTTACACGACCTCTTAAATACTTAAATTTTTAGAATTTTCTCATCCTTTGCGATTCAGAACTCAACATCTTTAACGTATCTAGATATAGGTGAGGCATATACATATAATTACACGCAGAAATAAGATTTGTTTGACTCAAATTAATTTTTTCGATTTATTCAAATATGGGCCCAATGGGCCTGTTGAGCCGATATTTGATTACAATTTTAGTTATTTCGAATGAATTTATTCAAACTAATTGAATCATTTCTCTCGGTGCATTGATTTATTTAGTACACACGAAAAAAATATATTTTTTAATTTTAATAAATTATTCAGATTTATTTGAATATGGGCCTGATAAGCATATTAAACCGATAATTGAATAAAATTTTATTTATTTCGAATTAATTTATTTAAACTAATTGTTTCTCTTGGTACATTAATTATTATTTAGGAAAACTGGAAGAAAGATTTTTTTCTTATCCAAATAAATGATTCAGATTTATTTGAATGTGGGCCTGATGAATAGCCCATTAAGTTAATATTTGAACAAAATTTTATTTAATTTGAATAAATTTTTTTAAACGAAATCAATCATTAGAAATAATTTTTTTTTCAAATTAAATACGCTAATTGTTATTTTATTAATTGTTTTCTATACTTAATAATAGTTACTATCGGAAATAATTAATCGATTTTAGTAGATACAGCGATTCAGTCGAGTCAAATGACAGTCCAATAAAAAGATTTTTACCAATTCATTAAAAGATGCATATTAGTGGATTCGTTGCAAATCCTAGTTTCCCTTAAAGCATCATAATTTTAAATTATCAATCCCGATATGCGCGCTTCATTCAATTGGCAAATAATTCTCCGCAAAATATCGAATGCAACGAAAATCGATTTTTCCCTCTAATTAATCCTTTCTCTGGATACATTATCTGAGTCGAAATTTGTTCACATATTTTTTGGAATCTCCATCAAAGATTTAGGGCAAGATTATGATTAGATTAGATAAGATTTTGGGGAAGAAATGCATGAGCAGTATCAACAATTACAAAAAAAAAACGACTTCCGTCCCGTTTGAACAATCAAAAATTTAACATTTCTGGATAATTTATTCCCTAATTATGTTTTTATATTGATCAATTCTACTTTATCAATCTATTTTATATCAATTCTAGCGTTTTCTTCTTTTTCGCGGTATTGAGTAAAAAACAAAAAATATTTAATTTAAAAAAAAATTTTTGCAAAATGGCGGCTGTCTGAACAGAAAAATGCGTTTTTCGATGCTTTTTTCATAGTCTTCTATTTTTTTCTTATACTAGTTAAAAAGTAATTTTGATACAAAAGTGGTGGTGGTGGTGATAGAGAGATTAAACATTGAAGATTGGTAAAAAATTTGAAGTAGTTTTGAGAAAAACGTCCATAGTCCAATTCGCTCTAACGTGACGGACGCAGTGGCTGCGTCACTAAAATAGCTACAACTCTGTAAATTGTTGGAATTAAAAAAAATTCTTTGGAGGATATATTCCTTGAGGTCTAAATTTTGAGAATATGCAAAAAAAAAATAATTTTTTCAAAATCCTAAACCAGAATACCTTAAAGTTACGGTCCGACGTGACGGACGCAGTTGCTGCGTCACTAAAATAGCAGTAACTCCGTAAATTATTGGAATTAAACGATTTCCTATCGAGGATCCTTAAAGGTCTAAACTTTGAGAATAAAAAAAAAAAAAATGATTTTTTGAACATTGTAGACCAAAATACTCCCTTGATGATTAAAAGTAGGGGCTTCAATCTATCGGTTAATGATATTACCTTCGTCAAACCTTATTGGTATTACCTGCGCGAACAATTCGTCCGTTACAGCTCGCGAAGTTGGCGAATAAGAGCTCTGTAATCCTATACGCGGATGTCCGCTGGCACGGCCGAGTGCATATTGTGAAAGTTTGTTAAACTACTTTCTCATTAAAACTTTGCCAATTCCGCGTGCACGACGAAAGGGCCGTTGCGCTAAAGCCCTTAACGATATACATCTATATAAACATAGATGTGTGAGTGTCTCTATATTATGGATATTTCAAATAAAAGTCCAGGCCAAACTGTACCTTTCCTCTTTACCATAAAGCCCGGGACTCCATCTACACGACCCTTTAAAATGTTCTTTCGAACATGGACCGGCCGAGCCCGGAGTGATTTTTCCCATTTTTTTTTTTTAAATCGTGGAAAACTGCATATCCGATCGAGTCGGGGCGCGCACCCTTAACGGCGTGAAAACTGCCGCATCCCTCTCGGCCTTTTTCATCGATTCGCGGCCGTAGGGAACTTTTTCCCTGGCGCCATCCGACGGCGAGTCGCTGAACCCTGTGAGCTTTTTTTCTCTCTCATTCTCAACCCGACGGTCGTAAAAATGCCGAGAGATGGCGCCACCGCGGCATTTCATCCCCTTATCCATAGGGGTGGGATTGAAAATCCCAATCTTCGAGGTGAGGAGAAAGATTGCGAAAAAATCTTAAGGCTCGATTCTCAGAATTTTTTCTCAGAATTTTCTTATTTTAAAAAAGTTAGTATTTTTTTTTTGCAAGGCGCGTCATCGAGGCTTGAACGAGTCTTGATGCGACTTTTTCTGATTTTGGTGAGAAGGAAGAAAACAAAATTGTGATTAATTGATGTCGTCGTTTACACGATTGCGCAATGCAGTATATTTAAGGGGCGAAAGGGTAGGTCGAAATTTTCGATTTTCATCTTGATGCCGTATCTCCCTCTCTCTCTCTCTTTCTCCCTCGTGAGAGAAATCGCGCGGCGAACGACGAAACAACGGGGTAAACATACACGAAGCAAAGAGGGAGAGAGAGAGAGAGAGAGGGAGGGAACGGGAGAAAGAGGGATGAAGAGGCGAGGAGCACCTCTCGTTGGCGGGTAGAATTTCAAAAAATTGCAAAGCTGCGCGCGCCTCGCCTTCATTGATCGAGGAACGCCGGAGTGAGAGTCCGCTTCTGTATACGTACGTGGCACAAACACAGGCGCAACCCTCTCGGGCTGCCCTCTCTGTTTATACGAAATCAGCGGGCCCTCGTCGTCGGCCGGGCTCCCGAAGAGAGACTCTCGTACGCCCTCGACTTTCAGGGCGGAGCCCAGAAGTTGCGCGGGGATTGATCACCAAAAAGGAAAAATCAATTGAAAAAAAAAAAAATCAATAAAAAAAAGAAAAAAAGAAAAAAAGGGAGTTTTGCCGGGAAGAAGTTTACTCTTGGAATTATTCCAAGGTCAATGTCACCGAAGAAGCAAGATGTCCTGGAAAAAAGAATGTCTGACCAATATCGATTTTTCCACTTCGACTTTCATCGCCCCCTGTCCAACCGGATTTTGACCACCCCAAAGATTCACTCCCCTCGAGGGTCAGCCAGAAATATAGAAGAAGAGTCGAAGAGTTTGTGGCGCTAAGGGTGTGCGTTACCGGTCTGGGGGAGGCGAATTTCAAAACGACCCCCGGGCCAGGTCCGGTTCACCGCAGCATTTTTCAGTCTGGGGTACACGAGACCCCCTCCCCGATCCGGTTCTCCGGGATTCGGGTCCGCAAAGGGGATAAATAGGAGTTTGGGAGGGAGTGAGAGGAAAGGACTTTGAAGGAAGGAGTAAAGGGAGAGCCACGAAGAGCTCAAGGTATACACAGACGAGAGGGAGAGGGCCGAGCGAGAGCGCAGCGAAGGAAAGAGGAGCGCGCTTTCAGCGCGAAAAGCGAATGGAGATAGAAGGAGGGAGGAAGAGAGAGAGAGAAAGAGGGCTCCGCGAGTTAACCTAACCTCAAAATTCCAGCATCAATTCTCGAGCCCCATCTATCCAGTATAGTGTTCCACCCACTGGGGGGTGCAATTAGGAACAACCCCTTCTCCGTATATCCTCTATTTTGTGGCCTCTCTATCCTCACTTTCCTCTCGCACGGGTCTGTATACATGTATATTCGTATCCGAAACTCCCCGAAAGCCTCTTTGAATTCGCGTGTGTCGGTTGTACCACGTGATCCGGCAACTACACTCTTGTTTTTAGGTGGAGGAGGAGGGAGAGGAAGGGGTGGGAGAAGGGAGAAGCTTTTGCCGAGTGGTGAGAGTCGCTCTCTCCGCTTTATATAGTTCAGGAAGAGAGGAGAGGAAACATATAACTATGTATATAGAGGGTAGCAAACGTCGCCATGACGACCGTTTGGGGGTGGTCACATATACTTAAAGGGTTATCCCTCGCGGTACAGTCCAAGCAAAATCGTGAAAACCCAGTTTTGCTTCTCCCTCGCTCATTCTCACGCTCCCATTCGAGGCGCAAAAACTTTTTTACCGAAAGCACGAAAGAATGCGCATACTTTTTGCCACGCTTTTACCCCAACGGAGGAGCTTTCCCTTTTCGCGACCTCCATCCTCCTCCTTCTCTTCGCCAACCCGCGTCTCGTTATAACATGTTTACTATCGCTTAAACGTCTAAGACAATTAATGGACGGATTCGCCCCCGGACCTTTCGTTCATTTTTCAAACCCACCGTAAATTGCCGCAGTCGGCCTTCTTTTTTGTCCACTTTTTTTTTGCGTCCTTCCCCTTCGGTCGTTCCTTCGGCTTCCGTCCTTCTTTTCTTTGCCGTTTCCCGCGCATTTTTTCTCGCCCCACGTGCTTTTCCGTCGGTCGTGGATTCTTGGATTTAGGGGTGGATGTCGCGCTTTTCGAATTTAGGGGTGGAAATTCCGCTTTTTTCCTCGAGAAAATAGAGCCGCGAGGCTTTGGCTTTTTTTTAAGTTTTGGATGCAGATTTTTGGATTTTGAGTTTTTGGGAATATCGTTGATGCTTTTACGTTTTGTTTTCGCGGGAATCAAAATTCACCATGGACATTTTTGGAATTTCCTATCCAAATTACAGATGTTTGCGAATCCCTCTCCAATGTTCTTCCGCCGATAGCTGCTCTTTCTTTCTCTCTTTTTCCCTCGTTCTCGCAAAAACTCGCTCTTCAACGTGGAATCAAATAAGCGCTTTAATCAATCGCACAGTGAATGCGGAAACACTCGCTGAGTTATATAAATTCGCTCGCGTGTAGCTCATTGGACCTCGTCAATCGTTGCCGAATGATAGCTGCGAAAACCACGCGTTTGAGCGCATCAAACTCATTCGTTTGTGTTTTGTCTGCGTAGAAAAACAAAATGGTCGATATGCTCAAGGAAAAAAAAATTTCAGGTCATCGATACAATCAACTAGCCAAATAAACTAGATTTTTTTACCCCTATAAAACCTCATTCGGGATAAAATAATTTTTGTTATCATTTTTAGAAAAATACATGAATCCAGTTACCATCGATTAAAAAAAAAATCAAATTTAAATCGGATCAGGGCATTTCTGAGTTAATTAGTGGGAATTCAAGTCCCAAATGTTTAGGCAATGATTTTCAAACATTTTTTGTTAATTTATATTTATAACGTAGTTTTAATGAGATAGTCTTGATCATTCTCATTTGAAAAAGTAAAACTAGAGTTCGTATGATTGAATTGAGCTTTTTAAATGGAATAATCGACTTATTTCTCTCTCGCAGTAATTATGCAATTGACAGTGATTTATAATAGAGCTTTTATGAAATATTATGAGATGTTTGAAAGGAAACGATTGAAAATGCCGTTTGGCTATTTTAGAGTGGATTGATATTGTTTTTTTTGCACTCAAACTTTGTACAGAGTTAGTATAGCGATCAAGGTTGTTTGGTATTAAATTTGGCAAAAATCGATCGAAGAATTAAATGTTTATGAAATTTTGAATTCTTTGAAAAATAGCGTAAACGCTTTAACTTGCACAATTTTCAAGACATTGCGATGGAACTTTTTACAGAACTAGATTGATCGCTATTGAATTTGGCGAAAATCTATCGAGGGATTAAAATTTTATAAAATTTTTGATTTTCTGAAAAATTGCGTAAGCGCTCTAACTTCTGCAATTTTCAAGATATTGCACTGAAACTTTGCACAGAGCTAATGTAGCTATCGAGGTTTTCCGTTATTAAATTTACCGAATAACGGTGGAATGATTAAAATTTTATGAATTTTTTTTTTTTTCAATAGTGTGAATACTCTAACTTTGGCTATTTTCGAGATATTGTAATGAAATTTTGTACACATTCAAAATAGTTATCAAAGTTGTTCGCTATTGAATTTGGGAAAAATCAAATTTGGCAAAAAGTAAATTTGAAAGAATATGGCAAATTTGCACATTGATTACTCATGTTTTTCGATAGTTAACGAAGCTTCCTTTATGAGGAAGCCAAATTTGATCGCCATACTTAGTAATGAAGGAAGCTGTGTGAACTATGGATAAAGATGAGGAAGAAATGTGCAAATGTCCAAATTGCAGGATTTTTTTTAAATATTTCTGTTGTACTAATTTGAGAAAGATCGAGTGGATTAAATGGAATGATTGATTGTTCGCTCTATCGCAAAATTTATGCAATTGACAATGAATTATAATAGAGCTTTTATAAGATGTTGGGAGATATTTGAAAAGAAGTTATCGAAAATGCCATTTTGTTATTTTGGGGTGAATTTCCATTGTTTTTTTTTTTTTTTTTTTCATTTCTAGTGAACCAATTTCAGAAAGATCGGGTTGGATTAAATAGAATGATCGATTTTTTGCTCTATCGAAAAATTTATGCAATTGACAACGAATTATAATAGAGCTTTTATAAGATATTGAGAAATATTTGAAAAGAAGTGATCGAAAATACCATTTCGCTATTTTGGGGTCGATATCTGTTTTTTTTTTCATGTCTATTGGACCAATTTGAGAAAGATTGGGTGAATTAGATAGAATGATCGATTTTTCACTCTATCGCAAAATTTATGCAATTGACAATGAATTATAATAGAGCTTTTATGAGATATTGGGAGATATTTGAAAGGAAATGATCGAAAATGCTATTTTGTCATTTTGGGGTACATTTCTATTTTTTTTTTTTCGTTTCTGTTGGACCAAGTTTAAAATGATCAGGTGCTCAGAGCCGGGGCAAAGACCCGGTCTGTACGGCATACACGGTTGACAATTCGCTACGACCGATGTGCTCTAAGCTCGTTAGAATTACACGGCCGCGCGCTAAGGCACGGTGGATGCGGACTTGTCAACACTCAACGTACCGAATTCGCTAACGCGCTGAACCTACTCCCGGTACCGCCTGGAGCACAAGCCACAATCTAATCATGGCACGCCGCATTCGCATTCCCCATTTTCCCTCGAACCATGCGACGACTCTCTACCGTGTTTCAGGCGCTTTACACACCACTCTAATGTGTATATATGAATATAAATATGGGGCATTTCACGTTAAATCACGCGGTCACCGGCCTGACCCCCTCGGATTTTGATGTCCAGTGAATTGTGGATTTCGTTTGGTCCAAAATATGACCTCATATTTTTAGAAATTTTTATTGCATTTTTTAGGGGTTGCCCGAGCTAAAAAATCATTAAATTCAAAATAATGACATTTTTTCCACAGAAACTCGGGCCCGAAACAGATATTTTCGTCATAGTTCGCTAATGAGCTAAAAATAAGTACTTTTTTAAAAAAATTATAATTACTATTTTTTTTTCAATTTTTTTTAAATTATCCGTTTCATTTCAAGTCGTCGAGGTGGACAAATTTTCGAAAAATGTTGTTTCACTCTTAAGACAAGGAAAAAAATATCAAGTTTCACCAGAAAAATATTTTTATTGTTGTTATGCTCACTACAAGAAACAATGAAAATAAGAAATTATTTAAAAAAAAATAGTAATTATTTTGGGCCCATTATCGAACTATGACGAAAATATCTGTTTTGGGCCCTAGTTTCTGAGAAAAAATTTCATTAATTTGAAAAAGAGCCCTCTTTATGTTTTCCCTCAATTTAATGATTTTTTGGCCATTTTGGATTTCGATTGGATTTGGATTTGGATATTTTGGGCCAAACAAAACCCCCGATTCAATGGACATCAAAATCCGAGGGGGTCAGGCCGATGACCGCGTGATTTAACGTGGGATGCCCCATATATAGATACATATACATTTATGTATAACGTTATGCGATGGAGGAACTTATTTAACTCAACGATTGTCCTCGTTGCACACATTGCCGAATCTAAAGAATTTGAAAAGCGTTTTTTGCCCAGGAAAAGGTATTGCAGGTGAATTTTGCAATCTTTAAAAACATCAACACAATCGGAGTAAAAAATTACTATGAAAAAAAACCTTACAACAAAAAAATGTTGAGTTGATTTTTGAAAAAGTAATTGATCATTGTTGAATCGAATTAACGCGTTTTTAATTTTTTACATATTGTAAAATCTCAATAATCTCAATAATCTAAAAAAAAAAAAAAAAAAATTGAAAAAGGGAATGAGGATTTTTCAAATCTTGATAAATAGAATTAATCTACAAAAAATCTTGATGAATGGAATATCGATTTTCAAAATGTTAATGAATAGAACAGACGAATATGATTTGCAAACGATTGATTTCCTTGCATTCTTCTCGAAACTCGAATCGAAAAGTAATTTTCCAGAAAATCATGTAAAACAAAGAATGTTATTTTTTCCGACTGGTATTTATGAAGCGATTATTTTCAAAAACCGAATTATTTCCACAAAAGTCGTAAAAACCCACGCGCCAAAATAATCTGCCGATTAGAAAAAAATCTGCAAAAATTTATATAAAAAAAAAACAAAAAAATTGAAAAAAAATAATAATTTGATAAAAAAAAGTTTTCGTATATTTTTGTTGAAGAATACAATTTTGCGACAAAAAAATTTAAAAAATCGTCAATATTTATAAAAACTATTTTTTTTAATGAAAAAAAAAAATTGGAAAAGAAAAAAAATTGATTTTTCTTTGTTAATTCTCGTTAAAGAGCATTACTTCGCGGTATGGTCGGGCGGGGAATACGATATCGTTGAGGGGTTGAAGAATCTAGATAATATTATCTCGAGTTTGGCCTCACGCCGTATCGTATTCCCGTGTATGCGACGAAACAAGCGAACCCCTTCTACACGGCTCGCCTAGTAGGCGAAGGCGGAGTCTAACGCGGGTTCTCCCTGCTAGCGTCGGCTAACATAGCATTAGGTAAGCTTTTCGTTTTATTGATTTTTCGAAAAAGCGCACGCGCGCCCCGTATCTGCTTCTGCCACCCTCCGCCACTATCGCACCTACGAGAGAGCGAGCGTCGTCGCGAAAAGCAACCCAGTATGGGGGTTGTTTCCCCCTTTTTGCCTCAACCCTTATACCCCGAGCCCTTCTCCTCCGCTTCGCTATTCGATTTTCCAAAGCCCAGCCATCATTTTTTCCCCCCCGAATTTCGAATGATTCCCGGATTGAACTATCGAAGTATCTACAAATAAACGTACGCGGATGGAAGAGATTTTTTTGACCTTTTCAGTCTTATCGCGCCTCCTCCAATCTTTAAGCGCTCCGCGCGGAGATTAGTCGTTAACGAAGCAAATCAGCATCTAATAACAAATATACTTCAAGAGGAACTTCGCCATAGTTGATCGATCGATTGCATCGAGGAAAATTTAAATTACTTCGTATTGTGAAATGATTTTGGAGATTTTTGATTTGGTAGCTCAGCGGAATTTCCTCCGAAAAATTTAATCAACATTGATTAGTCTTGAAATTGATAATCAAATTGATAATCAAACTGATTATCAAATTGATAATCAAATTGATAATCAAATTGATAATCAAATTGATAATCAAATTGATAATCAAATTGATAATCAAATTGATAATCAAATTGATAATCAAATTGATAATCAAATTGATAATCAAATTGATAATCAAATTGATAATCAAATTGATAATCAAATTGATAATCAAATTGATAATCAAATTGATAATCAAATTGATAATCAAATTGATAATCAAATTGATAATCAAATTGATAATCAAATTGATAATCAAATTGATAATCAAATTGATAATCAAATTGATCATCAATCAAGAAAATCGAGCTCAAACGCAATATTTCTGAGAAACTCTGTATCATGGTACTTTTTTCATGATTGACGTTGGTTAAAGCCTCGATGACGTTATTCGCAGAAACTGTAATACACGTGAATCGCTAAAGGCAAATTGCACCAAAGAGAAGGGAGGTGAGAGAGAGGGATACATAGAGATATAGGAGGATTGGTACAGTTGAAGGGACGAAAATGAAGGTTCGTTCGGCTCGCGGTAACAAACATTCATTATTGAGGCTAGCTGAGTCGCGCTAGGGAGGTTTTCCTACGGACTACTTCCTCCCCCTCTCGCATTAACCATTGGCAATCCCTCGTATCAACCCCGCCCGACCTTTGCCCCTTTCCTCGTTGAGTTTCACATCCGTTTGTGCGCTCTCCCTCATCGGTTCTGTTAGCCCGCGGCGTCTCATTTCGTCATCGCAGCTTCATACTCGTTTGCCCGGCCGATTCCGGCACATCGGTGCCCAGAAACAAGCTTCCAACCTTTGCCATCGCTTGTCCATCTACCAAGGCTTCTATCATTACGATTGGTCCATGGAAAAAAATGATCAGTGAGAACTGCTGAGATTCCCATTAATTTTTACAGTTTTCCCCATCAACAGCGCTTCCTGGAAGGACAAACAGTGAAATTTGCATATTTCTTTTATACAATATACAGTTGTCACATATGACATGGTACATGCCAATCAGACAAATTTTTACAGTGTGGAACAGTAAAATGTACACTACGTGAAACGTTATATTTTTGTTGTATCCGGTAAACTTTTTACACATTTCACATTGTAAAAATTATCCAGGGCCAGTGAAAAAATTACAGTGTACATTGTAAAAATTGAAAAGAACGTAGTACATTTTGTGGTACGTTTTTTATTTTTCATTGAAAATACCGAAATTTCTAAAATAAATTATAGTGTAGTGAGACGTTTCGATATTTGAATAAATTCCAATTTGTTTAAATATTGCAATAAACCCGTTATTTATCCTCGCTCAGGGTCACAGCTACGAGGGCTTGTACTTGACTGATTAATCGTGAGATCAATTAATGAAACGAAGTTTAGTTTAACCTCGCACTCATAAAGAGCACGAGCGTCACCGAAATGCAATGGTGATCTGTTAAGAAAATGTAATCTTCAGTCTATAGGACTGCTCGACCACAGAACGCGGGTGATGTTCCAACAATTGTGTGCCAATTGAGGATGCCGATGTTGGTAATACATCGGACCTTATAGGTGCTCGGTGGCTCTCTCGCTGGCGCGAGAGAGCGCGTCGCCCGACGCCATCTAGCGGATCTCGGGCGAAATGCAGAGATCGTGGCACGCAGCAGGTCGTCCCGTTACAGTGCCACACTGTAAAAATTGAAATTGACGTTGGATATTTTGCGGCGCGCATTTGATTTTTCACTGGGAACACTGCAATTTCTAATTGTGTGCTTTGAACATTCTACAGAGACCATTGTAAATTTTACAGTTCAAACACAGTGGATTTCGTCGTTTCTGCTTGTTATTTCTACTTTGTCTTTTTTTTTGCGGTGAACATTGCATTTTTTACAGTGTAATTCAGTATTTATAATGGTTTGAAAAGTAGAAACTACATTTAATCCATTAATTTATAATGGATTCCCAGTAAAACGCCTGAATTACAGTTCTGAACCGTATATTCTGCATTGAATTTAGTAATTTTTTAAATATTACACATGAATTGTCAATTCACTCACTGATCATTCACTGATCATTTTTTTCCGTATCCAAATAAACGAGGACCAATACAGTGCCTGGCCCTTATTTTCCAAAATCATTGGGTTCCACGAACGAACCACGAACCGTTGAAAAATGACTCTTGCATCCACACAAAAGGGGCTGCAAATGCGTCAATGAGGAATCCCAGAGAGAAACGATGATAAACCCTTTGAAAATGAACCTTCAAAAAATTGAATTACAAAAATCATCGATAAAGAGGTGGTGATTTCCTCACAATTTTGGTGAATTCTATCAGACTCTCTTAACGATTTGAATCCAAAGTCCCAAAACGCTGAAAAGAAAATCGATATTCGATGAATAATTCTCCAAAATTCCTGCGTTAATTAATACTAGAATTATTAAGGTAGTCCAGTGTGACGACCGGAATTTCGACGTTTTTTCATTAATTGTTATAAATAACAAAATAAAGTTCGATCGTTTTGAAATTTTTACGTGTTCTCATTTGTATCTTGTAGAGTAACAAAAAATGTTGTTTATTTAATTTCGTTCTTGAAAAGAGGTAACTTGTTTCGGGGAAGCACACAGCCTTCCGTACGCTGAGAAATTTTTTTTGTTGAAAATTTAAAAATTTGTTTGACTCAACAAAATATTTGTTTCCGGACGTTCAACAAGATCATTTTGGTAATTCAACAAAGATACAGTGGAAGTTTTAGTTAAATCGGTTAAATCGTTGCTTGAATGGGCAAAGTTTTAGTTCAATCAAATAAATATCTTTGTACCAAATAAATTGTGTGATTGATAATACGAATTGTTTTTTTGTTACAGCTAAATTTATTTAGTTAAAATATGCTAGAAATCAACGAAATATTTCTGTACAGCAACTCAGTAACGTGTAAATTGGACTAAACTGTATCTGGAAATTGATCAAATAATTTCGTTCGTCTCGTATCTTATGGTTAACCAAGTCCATTTGTTGATTCAATTATAGTTTCATTATTTCAAACAAATTAATATTGAATCAACTAAATTTTGTTCAACTAAATGGATTTAGTTGTTTTAACTGAACTTTTTTCTCAATGTAGTCATCTGAAATCAAAAATCCAAAGAGATTATTACTTTGTAGGCTTGATTCTAATGAACTAACCTATAATATCCATATTTTAAGAAAAAAAACGAAATGGCGGACTTGTGAACAAAAAGGTCTTGGAGATCGATTTTTTTTGATAAATTGTTTAAAAAAATTCATTTATTCTTTAAAAATTGAATTTTTTTGAGGTTAGGTATTTAGCAATGTTTGTCTAAAATAACGGGTAAAATGTTTAGCCAAATCAGTTGAATATTTTTTAGTCAGAGCTTTCCTGAAATTTCGAAAACGTATAGTTTCGAGAAAAACGCGTTTAAAGTTTTGACAATTAAAGTTTTGATTTTGTTTAAAAAATGTATACTCACATTAATCAGCTATATCTGGTGCATAGAGCAATCCTTCGGTTTCCTCAAAGTTATCTGCAAGCTCTCTTCATTTCTTCGTGAGATTTACAGTGTCTGGTGATTGCCAAACCGTAGTAATTAGTCATTCTTAAGAATAACTATTATCAGTCAATTGCTCTCTTCTTTTGGCAATAACTTTAAAAATATTTTAAATTTCGCTCTGAAACTTTTGGAGTATGTTTTTAAGATGTTTTTCTTACGAAAAATGTAAAACAAATTTTTTTTGACCCCGTCACAGTGGGCTAACCTTGACCAAAAGTTAGCTCAATTTCTGCCTAAATACATTCCCCAATTTTACATTCAGCTGAATGTTCGGGCCTTGAAGTCTTCACCCTAAATACGACAAGACCATCCCTCATTCCTCCCATCCAACATTGTCCTCACAGTTTCATTCCCGATCCCAAAAATTCAAAGACATTCGAAATCGGGAACTCACCGTGTAAATAGAAATAATCACTCAGCCATGAATCGGAAGGGTTTTTTTTCCCCGAGAATCATCGTTGCATGGGCAATGTCTCTCGCGCGGACGTGTATCGTGAAAATCATCGATATGTACAGCCACGAATGCCAATGGAACAAACAATCCCGATGGGTGAATCGGCGAGAGTCATGTCTGAGAGTGAGAGTGAGTGAGAGGGCGCGAGAGGGTGAGTGGGAGGAGGAGGAGGAGGGGGAGAATGGGGAGGAGGGGGAGGAGAATGGGGAGGAGGGGGATGCAGAGAGGGCCGGAAATCATACGCACTCACGCACACTCATACGTACTCTGCGTGCATGATGAAAGGATCACTCGGGCGGTGGAGAAGAGTGATTGGGGGTGCGGGGGATGAAGCACATGCGGAGGCATTCGCGTCGTCATCAATCATCGAATGCCACCGGCAGGCGAGGACATTTTCGTGCAAAAACACACACGCTGTGCGAGAGAGACGGATATCAAGAGGGACCGAAGAGAGTTCAAAGAGAGAGAGAGAGAGAGAGAGAGAGAGAGAGAGAGAGAGAGAGAGAGAGAGAGAGAGAGATGGAGAGGGATGGAGGGAGAGGGCTAAATCGGGGGTGGAAGTGGAGGGTGCATCATCAGAAATCGGGTTGACTACGTTCGGACTTACCCTATGTGTCTCCCTCTATATATATATATATATATAGTTTGTGGAAAAGCATCAGCGGGGTATCCGAAGCGTTCCCTCTCCCGTCCGGTTCTCCCCTCCGCCCTCGTTTCGAGCCCTCTCTCGCACACAAAACCAACCCCCTCGTCCATCAGTAAAATCAGCATACCCCTCGATGACGGTGAACCGTCACGTAGCACACACTCCCTGTCACTCTTCGAATTTTCATCCGGATTCAAAATTCACCCTCGCCGCACTCTTTTCCCTCTTTCAACCCCCGAAAGCTTCACTCGATGATTTTCGCAGCGAGTATCCCCAAAACGAATTTCATCGAAGAATTTGGCGTTAGAAATTTTCTGTTTTTCTCGATTTTAACGAAATGCTCAGTTGACGGAGAGACGAGTGACGATTGAGAGTATCTCGCGGGTTGTCGGGTCGCGTAAAAACGCAGAACTGAATCGGTGGGCTCTCGTTTCGTTTCGGGGAGGGGAGGGGGATGTTGCTGATGGCACTCTCTCGCGGAGGGCGAGAGAGAGAGAAAGAGAGAGAGTGCACCAACGACGCGGCAACGTATGATTGGCAACAATCGGCACTCCGATCAAACGTTTGTTTCAGAAAACACACGTAAAATCGCCGTCCCACTTGCGCCCATTCGCTGAACAAGGCTTCCCATCTCACTCGTTGAACCCACACGCTCAAACGCGCCTATGTAAAAGTATACGCGAAGAGGGAATCCATCGGGAGAGCGAGAAAGAGGGAGAGAGTATCGCCGCCCACCCCTCGTTCGATATTTCTTCCCTCTCACTCGGGCCCATTTTTTTTTCCACCCTCTCCTCATCCGATACTCTCGCTGCTTCACTCCCTCATATCGCCAATTCGTTTTCACTCCCACGATATTCTTCTCTCCTTCTATCTGACGCCTGGATCCCTCCTCTCCTCTCTTTCTCCGTCGCTTCCTCTTTGTCGCTTGTGTGTTTGTATTCGCTTTTTTCACTCTCACTCCCTTTAGTTTCCCTCTTTGTCTCTCTCTCCCTCTCTCTCTTCCTCTCTCTTCCTCTCACTTTCATCCCTCTCTGTTGAGTCTTTTCACACTTTGGTCCTCTCCCTCAAACTCTTGGGGAATATTGTTCTCCCTCCCCCCCTCTCTCTCCCTCGCTCTCTCTGTCTCCCTCTCTCTCTCGTTCGTTTCATTCACATCGAACATCCCCGCCAATACATACGTCACATCGTGCCAATACTTGGATATAATCCCCATATTTGCACGTGTATGTGTGTCGTGGACCACTTTACCGACACGAATAACGTATTTCGATGTACGAGAGAGAGGGGGCTCTCTATATGTGTCGATATGACCAATGCGTGACACGGCTTTTTGTTCCGTTTCCTCCCCCCTCTCCGTTTTTTCTGTGTTTTCGACCAACCAAAAACAGCCCCTGCATATATACGTTGTTTCGAAAGCTCAGGTGTAGGCTTCCTATCTTCTGCACTCTCTTTTTTTCCTGCTCTCGTGATTAGAGACGAATGATGGATTTATAGGGGTTTTTTTTTCACCTGCATATCCGCGAATTTATCGACTCAGGTGAACACGTGTACCACGTGGCGGGATGTGCATCAATAGTTGTTTTTTTTCTATTATTGAAGAAGAACGAAAATTGAATTAATTCGAAACTTGAATTGAATTCAAGACAACGCACTCTTGTAGCTTAGTTTTGTGAGAGAAGGAATTATGGAGGACTTTGTCGAGTTTTAGGCAGATTTGTTTGTTTTTTTTTTTTAATTTAAAGATCAAGTTTTTAGGGGAGATTATACACTGAGAAATTTTTTTTGTTGAAAATGCAAAAATTTGTTTGACTCAACCAAATATTTGTTTCCGGACGTTCAACGAGATCATTTTGGTAATTCAACAAAGATACAGTGGTAGTTTTAGTTAAATCGGTTAAATCGTTGCTTGAATGGGCAAAGTTTCAGTTTAATCAAATAAATATCTTTGTACCAAATAAATTATGTGATTGAAAATACGAATCGTTTTTTTGTTACAGCTAAATTTATTTAGTTAAAATATACTAGAAATCAACGAAATATTTCTGTACAGCAACTCAGTAACGTGTAAATTGGATTAAACTGTATCTGGAAATTGACCAAATAATTTCGTTCACCTCATATCTTATGGTTAACCAAATCCATTTGTTGAATTAATTATAGTTTTATTATTTCAAACAAATTAATATTGAATCAACTAAATTTTTTGCAACTAAATGGGCTTAGTTGTTTTAACTGAACTTTTTTCTCAGTGTATTTAGTTAAAAATTATTTCTCCTCTTTCGGTATGTTTAAGCCGTGAAAGTAAGAAAATCGATGATCCTTTCTGAGTCTGTATCAAAGTTGAATATCCTAATGAAAAATCATCTACAATAAATTTTCTACAAATTTATTCTCATTTCTTTATTTTTTATACTTGATTCTAATATTGAAGAAGAAAAAAAACACCGATGTCCCTCGAAGATCTTGATGGGAAATTCAAGACGACCCACTTTTGTAGCTATTTTGTGAGGAAAGGACATTACCGGGGACTTTGTCGAGTTTTATGCAGATTTTTTTTTTTCAATTTAAAGATCAAGATCTTAGAGGATATTTTATTTATTTAAAAATTATTTCTCCTTTTTCGGTACTTTTGAGCCATGGAAGTAAGGAAATCAATGATCTTTTCTGAATCAGTATCAAGCTTGAAGACCCAAATGAAAAATCATCAACCATGAATTTTCTCACAAATTTATTCTTATCTTTTTATTTCTTATTCTTTATTTTAATATTAAAGAAAAAATAATACCAACGTCTCTTGAAGATCTTCGTCGCGGAAAATTCAAGTCGATGCACTTTTATAGCAGGTTTATATTTTTTAATGAAAGTAATTATGGAAGATTTTGTCGAATTTTATACAGATTTTTTTTTTTTAGAATCAACACATCAAGTTTTTGACTGCCAAATATAATGTACGTATTTTTCTTAAATCTACTTATTTTTTGGTTCGTCTATCTCTGAGCTAAATTATTAAACTTGAATTATGCATTCACGAATATGTTGTCCGATATATTTTTTTTAACATTTTGGGAACACTTTCTTTCAATTTTTTTTTTCGGTAATTAAGTCGTAAGAGTAAGAAATTGATGAAGGTATATATTTATTTAAAATTATATTTATTTATTTAAAATTATTTCCTCGTTTTTGACTGTCAAAAATAATGTACATTTGTGCAATCGAATTTTTCTTAAATCTTTTATATTTTTTTATAATTATTTAGTATTTAATATTTTTTGAATATTTCGGGGACACCTTCTTATAATTTTTTTCGGTAATTAAGTCCTGTAAGTATCATTTCTGAGTCTGAATCAGGTTTAAAAATCCTAATGAAAAATCATCGAAATCAACTTTCTACAAATTTTTTCTCATCCTTTTGATGAAAAAAATACAAATTTTCAAATTGATTTTTTAGTCTCACAAACACTCGAATGGGAATTTTTTTTCGCCTGACAGTGGCGTCCTCGACGTGCGAATCGCGAATTCGTCGAGTCACTCGAATCTTTCGTCGGTAAAGCTCGTGTCTGCTGTTATATGACACCGAGAAATTTCGAACGAAGGCACGTCGGTAAGAGCGTTAACGGCGATGCGCGAAAGAGCGAAGCGCGGCAGAAAGGGGCAGAGAGAAAGAGGGAGAGAGAAAGAAGGAGAGAGAGAGAGAGAGGAAGAATTACAGAGAACGTGTGGAACAATGCACCACGGAAAAACCATATTCTCGCGGTCGAATGGAGAAATTTACCGAGAATATCAATTTATTGGATTTTAAACGTTTAATTGCCAATCGGTTTATACTCCGTTCCACATTTGCCCTTGCGAATTTTCTCCCATGGTCGTTATAATTTTCTCGGTCACATATTGCGGCCTATCTATTCGTCGAGGATTCGGCATTCGATGAGAAAGTGTCCGAATAACATCCAGTTGAAAATATACACACATATATATTTGTATATCGAGCGAACCTCGAAGAGAAATAGCGCATAGTGCAACTACGAAAATATAAATATATATATATATATGGGGCATTCCACGTCAGATCACGCGGTCATCGGCCTGAGCCCCTCGGCTTTGATGTCCAATGAATTGTGGGTTTTGTTTGGCCCAAAATATGACCTCAAATTTTTAGAAATTTTTATTTCATTTTTTAGGGGTCGCTCGAGCTAAAAAATTATTAAATTGAGGGAAAACATAGAGAGGGGCCTTTTTCAAATCAATGAAATTTTTTTCACAGAAACTGGGGCCCAAAGGAGATATTTTCGTCATAGTTCGATGATGGGACAAAAATGATTACTATTTTTTTTTTCATTTTAATTTTTTTTTATAATTTCTTATTTTGATTGTTTCTTGGTGTGAGAATAAAAATAAAATATATATTTTTGTAGTGAAACTTGATTTTTTTTTATTGGTTTAAGAGGCAAACGACAACATTTTTCGAAAATGCATTAAACTCGACGACCTGAAATAAAACGGATAATTCAAACACTGAAAATAAATAAAATTATACTAGTTATTGCGGAAAATATATACAACAATGACTGTCAATCACATGTTCATTAACGATTTGTTGTACGTGACTCTTATGATCCAGCAATAATAAAATTTTCAGTCCATGTTGACTGTTTTTTCTGTAATAACTGGTATAATTTTATTTATTTTCAGTGTTTGAATCATTCGTTTTATTTCAGGTCGTCGAGCTTAGTAAATTATCGAAAAATGTTGTCTTTTTCCTCTTAAACCAAGATAAAAAATCAAGTTTCACTAGAAATATATATTTTTTGTTATTATTCTCACTACAAGAAACAATCAAAATAAGAAATTATTTTTAAAAAAATTAAAATGAAAAAAAATATAGTTATTATTTTTGTCCCATTATCGAACTATGACGAAAATATCTCTTTTGGGTTCTAGTTTCTGTGAAAAATTTCATTAATTGAAAAAAGGCCCCTCTTTACGTTTTCCCTCAATTTAATGATTTTTTAGCTCGAGCAACCCCTAAAAATGAAATAAAAATTTCTAAAAATTTGAGGTTATATTTTGGGCCAAAAAAAGCTTCACAATTTATTGGAAATCAAAATCGGAGGGGGTCAGGCCGATGAACGCGTGATTTAACTTGGAATGCCCCATATATATATATATTTGTATATATCGATATCGATATCGTATAACAAAAGCGAACTATTCTGGAGCGGATGATGAACGCGAACCGAGTTTGCGGTTTTCGTTTGTGGTTAAACGGCTCCGCAAAGTTCGGCTGACCGAACTCGAGAGATTTCGTCATAAACCGATTCGCAAAATGACCGCAAGGCACACACGTTAAAATCCGTAACGATCGAATTGAATTTCGGTTATTCCGGGAAATAAAGAATGTTTCGAGTTTTGAACGAAAAAATGTTCCACCAGTTCCAACTCAAATTCCAATTATTCAAAAAAAAAAACTCAAATTCCAACTATTAAAAAAAAACTCAAATTCCAACTATTAAAAAAAAACTCAAATTCCAACTATTAATAAAAAGAAGCACTAATAATAGAGTTGCTGGAGAAACTTGTAAAATTTGCAACAAATTATACTGTCAAGAATTTCTGTTGAAACTTCATAAAAAAATATGAAGTTTTTGTGCATATGGGGTATTCTATGTCAAATTTACAACTTTTAAAGCCGACCCCTTTCAATTTGGCTGAAATTTCGTTTTCCTTTTTTACTCAATTAAAAACATTTTTCAGGAAATTTTCAAATTTTTTTATCCAACCCAAAAGAAAAAGTTTTTTTTTCCTGAAATGGCTATAACTTCTTCAAAAATTGACTAATTGGGACGTTTTTTTTGTGAAAATTTACATTTTTGAATGTACTTTCCGAAAAAAATACAAAAAAAATTTAAGATATTAAAATCTATGAAATTTTTTACTTTTTTGAAAAAAATCATCTTTTTATCGAAGTTCGCCATTTTTAATTTTTTTTTCCACTCAAGAAATACTTTGACCAATTGCGGAAAAAATTCTGCTCAACCTGGAGTGGCATTTCTTTCCCTTCTATATTTTTTCACTTTTTTGAAAACAAAATTAAAATAATTTCGGCGATTACCACTTCCAATTTTTTATTTCTTCTCAATCGTTTTTTTTTTTCAATCGTTAAAAAAAATAGAAGGAAAGGGAATGCCACTCCAGATTGGTTTAATAGTGGTTGATTTGACATGGAATGCCCCATATACAGTATATTCAATTTTATATACATGTGAGCAGTAATATTCCATCAAGAAATGTAGTAATATTCCAATATCAATTTTAATTTTCAAAGTTTATTAATTTCTTAATTTCATTATACAAATATTGAATTTAAGTTAAAATTGTTAATTTTCCAATTGATGTCTAATAATTTCGATTTCGTATACTTATTATTGAAATTTAATATACGAAAGAATATGAAATTTCGATAACAAGTATATTAAATTTAGTAACATCTTTTACAGTGTAGAAATTCGTCATGGAATACCAAAATTTGATTTTGACGTTTAATGTGAAAAATTGTGAAAAGATTGCAGAGTCTATTTGATCAGATCGATTAATTTGATTCGATTAGTCGATGATTCATGTTAATTTAATTTGAAGAGGAAATGAAAGTGCATAGTTTTTTTTTCCATAAAATTTTGATTAGAGCTTCGAAATTTCGAGAACTAACTTTTTTGTGCTCCATGGTTTTTTGCACCATTTTTTTACGGAACATTCGCCATTCCGGCCAATTATTTTTTAAATGGTGGTCACTTTTACCGGATTTTTTTCTCCGCTTATCGTCTATCGATTTATCGACAGGTGGAAAGGACATCCGAAACACCCAATTTGCGTCACTTTACGCGATGAAATCGCCCGTTTAGGGAGCTTTTTTTATTTTTTCCTGCTACTTATTAGCACTCGATGTTCAATCACCGCGGATCCTCGTCCATTTTGGCTTTTTTTTTGCCCATCGGAAGTATGATCTCGTACATGAACTTGTTTGATATGCCAAAAAGCTCGAGAGCTCGATCGTCGTGTCAGCTGCTCCAAAATTCAGCAGAGCATAACGCAAAAGCTCGCTCGCGGTTCCCTCGTAATTTCGCTTATCGGCATTTTCATTGCAAGCCTCGTTGCTTCGACTGCCAACCGTATACTATATATATGGGGCGTTCCACACCAAACCGGGCACCATTTAGCTTTTGCATCTCTGATTTTTTTCCAATTTTTTTATATTTTAGTATTCGTTGAAAGAGGTCTTCATGATTTTTTTTAAATTTTTTATGTCGAGCCGTTTTCAAGATATCGATTTTTCAAAAATTGGGCTACTTTTTTTTTCAAATGCCCATAACTCATTTATTATTTCATTAAAAAATGATAAATATTTATTTCCAACACGGATAACTGAAATATGGAAATTGAAAAATCGAACAAAAATAGATCTCATCATTATCCCATTACCTACTTAGGCATAAAAGTTGTGAAATTAGTGACAGTTTTTCACAAAAAATTATTAAGAAAATCGATTTGTACGTGTTTTTTGTAAATCAACAATTTATTTTTAAAACTTGAAAATCTCATAGAAATACGGTTTCAAATTTTGTTTCGATATTTTTTATCAAAAGTACGTTTAAAAACAAAAATTTTGGAAAAAAACCGTCCCACTTGGCCCATTTTTCGCAAAGTTATGGGCGTTTGAAACAAAAGTAGCCTAATTTTTGAAAAATCGATATCTTGAAAACGGCTCGATAAAAAAAATTGAAATAAATCATGAAGACCTCTTTCAACCAATACTAAAACATAAAAAAATTTGAAAAATATCGGAGATGCAAAAGCTAAATAATGTCCGGTTTGGTGTCGAACGCCCCATATACATACAAATGCTGTATATTTTTATACATGTCTGCGCGTAGAACGTGTTTACGAAACCGTTTACACATGAAGTTAACGCACAGCTAGTTTTGTCAGATTATCTCTATTTTGTACCGAAAAATGGTCAGTCGGATGGTACACTTTACCTCCAATGATTTTTAGGTCAATCAATCGCCATTGAAACTAGTTTTGCTACGGTGAAAATGATTATTTTAATTATAAATCGTAATCAATATAAATTTTCCAGATCGAAATAACTTAATTCGTGAATGCAATTAATAATAATAATAATAATTATGTAAAGAGAATTGAAAAAATAAAGTCTTTATAAAAATAAACAGAAAAAAACAATCGGTTGAAATCGATGAATAGTTTGCGATAAAAATAAATTATTCTCGATAATTTGAATTTTTCACAAAATTATCATTTTGGTGCTTCTTATTAAACGATAAGTATAAGATCCAAAGTATGTGCGACAATATTCTGTAAATGAAAATAAAATAAATACATGATTGAAAATTAATAAATGGAAAATTTTAACAATAACTATTAACGACAAAAATTATAAAAAATTCAAACTTTGAGTTAACTTATAGCTAGTTTCGCAAGATTATCTGTATATTGTACCGAAAAATGATCATTCGGATGGTACACTCTGGCTCTAATGATTTTTTGATCAATTAATTACCATTGAAATCACTTTTGTTACGGTGAAAATGATTATTTTATTTATAAATCGTAATCAATATAAATTTCCCAGGTCGGGATAACTTTATTCCTGAATTCAATTAATAATAATAATTATATAAAGTGAATTGAAAAAATAAAGTTTAAACAAAAATGAAAAAATGTCTTTAAAAAAATAAAGTGAAAGAAATCGATCGGTTGAAATTGATGAATAGGTTGTGACAAAAATAAATTTTTCTCGATAATTCAAATTTTTTACAAAATTATTATTTAGGTTCTTCTTATTAAAGGATAATTCGTATAAAATCCAAAGTATGTGCGACAATATTCTGTGAATGAAAATAAATTAAATTCATGGTTGAAAATTAAAAAATGGAAAATTGTAACAAAAACTGTTAACGGAAAAAATCACAAAATATTCAAAATTGAAGTTAACGTACAGCTAATTTTGCCAGATTATCTCTATTTTGTACTAAAAAATGGTCTTCTTATTAAACGATAATATTTCATATAAAATCCAAAGTCTGTGCGACAATATTCTGTAAATGAAAATAAAATAAATAAATAATTAAAAGTTAAAAATAAAAATAAAAAATAAAAAAATCGTAATTAATATAAATTTACCAGGCCGAAATAACTTTATTCGTGAATTCAATTAATAATTATTATATTAAGAAAAATGCAAGGCTCTTTAAAAATGTAATGCAAACGATCGGTTGAAATCGATGAATTGCGACAATTAACATTTTTTCCGATAATTTGATTTTACAAAATTATCATTTTTGTTCTTTTTATTAAACGATAATTTGTATAAACTCCAAAGTATGTGCGAAAATATTCTGCAAATAAAATAAATATATTATTGAAAGTTGACAAATAAAATTTTTTAATAAAATCAGTTGACGAAATAAATCATAAAAAATTCAAGATTGACAAGAACATTGTATAATATCATAATATTTGGTAATATCTGAATTTTGAAATTTCTAAAAACCTCCATTTGGCCAAACTCAAACGCGACAGGAATAAAAAAAATTACCCAGAGATCCTGTTTTTGCGCAATTTTTTTTTTTTGGAAAACGTATCTTGATGTGCAATGCGATTGGAAAAAAAACCCTTTTTTTTTTTAACCGCCCTACAAATATAGGAACGTGAAGGCAAAGAGGAATCCAACTCTCCTGTGAACCTCACGCTGAGATTTAAGGGGTTTTTTTGTGAGAATCCTGGCACAGCTGTGTGTTCTTTTTTCTCAGCCAACGGAAATTCTCTGGAGAATGCCAAAAGCTCAAGATAGAACAAGGGATGAGTGTGTCGTTGCGTGTGTTCTTCCTCCATCGAATCCTCGAGTTTGCGCTGGGATTGAAGAAGAAAAGGAGGGGACGATGATGGACTTGAAACGTAGATCCGATACACTGAGCGAAGGCTTGAAACGTTACTCCTGTACTGAACAAATTTATGGGAGCTTTTTGCCACCCTTATTTCGAAAAATGAGTTTTTTCGTTAAAATGAACAAAAAATAGTTTTTACAAGCAAAGTCAATTATCAATACATCCCCTACGATGAGAGAGGTGTTGATTGGTTGATTGATAATTTTCATTATGCCTTGGAACAAATTCCTTAAGGCAAATAATGTATAGTACAGTATAGGGATAGTGATAAAAAAAAGTGACAAAGAATAGAAAATTAAAAATAAAAAGAATAAAACAGAGCTGGGCAGTACTTGAAAGTACTCGGTACTTGCAGGTACTTGAAGTACATGACCTGCAAGTACAAAGTACTTAAAAAGTACTTCAAGTATTGTACTTAAATTTTTCAAGTACTTCCTGTACTTGAAGCACTGTACTTGAAAATTTCAAATACTTTTCTGTACTTGAAGTACTTTTTTCAAGTACAAGTATCAAGTACTTCGGAATGTGTCTTGCTGATGGTTGCATGTGCAAAGCCTTCGAATATGCGTCATTCCACGTCAAATCGACCAATATTTGGAATCGACCGCTTTCAATTTCGATGAAATTTGGTCAGAAGTTTTATTTTATCATAAAACAAAGTTCTAATAAAGGAAAAAAATTCAATTTTTTTTTAGAAAATTCAAAATTTCACCATTTTTTCAAGTTCATTTTTCAAATATTTTGAAGACTATTATAGTTACGAAAAAATCGTTCTGCGTTCATCTTAAAGAGTATTCTTGGGGCTACGAACAAAAAAATATTTCGAAACAAATTTTTGAAAAATGATGAATTGGGAGAATTTTGAATTTTTCAAAATCGTGAAAATCCACGATCAACATTAAATTTTTGGTTTTATTTTTCTTATATAACACCTTGTACTGATATTACAAGATCCTGAAATTTTCAGAAATATTTTTTTTTTGTTTCAAAAATATGTATTTTTAAATTTTCATAAAACTTTTTTTTTTTTACCTCTGAGTTAAGTCAAGTTGATCAATCATTTAATTTTGACTGCTCAAAATTACAAAATTACATGATTGCTCAACTTAAAAAAATTTATATTTTTGAAACAAAAAAAGCACCTTTCTGAAAATTGCAGGATCTTTTCGAATGAGTACAAGGTATTATATTTAAGAAATTGAACAAAAAATTCGATGTTAATTGTGGATTTTCACGATTTTAAAAAATTCAAAATTCTCCAAATTCATCATTTTTCAAAATTTTTTGTCGGAATATTTTTTTTCGTAGCCCCAAGTATACTCTTCAAGACGAAACAAACGATTTTTCATAACTATCATAGTTTTCAAGATATTTAGAAAAAAAAATTGACAAATGGTTAAATTTTGAATTTTGCATGACTTTTGAAAAAAAATAATTATTTTTTTTTCCTTGGTAGAACTTGGGTTTATGATAAAACAAAACTTCTGACTAAATTTCATCGAAATTGAAAGTGGTCGATTCTAACTCCTGGTCGATTTGACATGGATTGACCCAAGTACCAGAATTTACGAGACCTACCCGAAAACTTGAAAAGTACTCGATACTGGTACTTGATTTTTTCAAGTACTCTTTTTAACGAGTACTTAAGGTAGATCTAGGGCTAATGATGATTTCAGTAAAAGCTGTTTAGAGACTTAGAGAGGGAGAGGGATAGAGGGAGGGAGAGACATTCCGGAAGTCGTGTGAGAAGATTTGTTCGTGCCCGATCCTGGAACGCAACCCTTCCTGATCGGCACGTGTGTGCGTACCATGCCAACAATACCAGGTGGGCATGGGCACTATACGTATCCATACATGCGCGATAAACGTGCGTGTGTACAACACTGAATTGCACTCTCTTGATCGGGAGTCGGGCTTCATCGGCGCGCTAGAATTTTTTTTTTCTACCCTCTTTCATATTTTTTTTACTGTTTTTTTTACTCGTTTGTTTCGAGGGACGCGAAATCGCAGTGTTACGCTCCGATAAACAATTGCGCGAGATTAAAGGCATTGCAGTAAGATCTCTCTCATTTTTATTCTTTTTTTCGTCACTTTTTGCTCCTTTTGCACTTTTTGCTTCTTTTCCGGTTTGTAAAAACACGAGTAACAGCTGAGATTATTATGTACATTAGGAGGAAAAGTTTTTGATCTAATTTTTTTCGAATCTTGGACTTTATTTGAATTTTTTAGCGATTTTGAAAATTGTTCTTGAGAATAATTCTTTAATGCGTTAATGATTTTTAGGATTCGAAAATTTTGTTTTTTAGCATTAGAATATTTCCAGCACTTGTTCTCGTCTCTTTATAAAAATGTATGGGACGATAATTTTACTTATAAAGTATGTTAAAAATTGCGAGGTGTTAAAAAAACGATTTTCCCTTTATTTCCGGGGATACGCTTTTTAGATTTCTTTATTCTTGTTTTCTGTTTTTTCAAATTGGCATAAAAATGGCAATATTTTGTATCGAAAAGCTTTTATATTAATTTAAATTTTATTTAATTTTGTAATATTATTTTTAAAAAATGAAAGGAAATTTAAAATTGGTGACCTTACTTTTTGAAAACGTCTAAAAAAATGATTAAATTAAAAAATTTTGAACTGAAATTAAATTTAGTTCAATTTAACTTCAATTGAAAAAAATTTTAATTAAAAAATTATTTTTAAAAATATGATGACAAATAATTAGGTTGGCAAGATCCAAAAGTCATGTTGGTTTCCAACAGACCCCTACATTAATCATTGAAATATTAATTGAAATTAATTGAAATATTAATTAAAAAATTGAAAACTTAAAATTGGCGACCTAATTTTTTTTTTAACATTTTTAAAAAATAATTATTACATTAAAAATGTTTGAACTTGAATTAAATTCGATTTAACTTGAATTAAAAAAATGTTAATCCAAAAAGTATTTTTAAAAACATGATAAAAAATAATTAGGTCACCACGATCCAAAAGTCATGTTGATTTCCAAAAGACCCCTACATTAATAATTGAAATAAAAATGAAAAAATTGAAAATTAAAAATTGGCGACCTAATTTTTTTTTAAACATTTTTCAAAAATAATTATTAAATTAAAAAATGTTAAACTCAATTTAAATTAAATTAAATTTAACTTCAATTTCAAAATTTCAATCCAAAAATTATTTTAAAAAATATGATCAAAAATAATTAAGTCGCCAAGATCCAAAAGTCATGTTGGTTTCCGAAAGAACCCTACATTAATAATTGAAAATACATAACAGAATTCTGGTTCATATGCATAAAGATCCAAGGAAGGAAAGCTTAATTTTATGGCCAATATTTTCTACCAATACAGGAAACAATAAGTAGACCAATAATGCAAAATACATAACAACATCGATCACGTTCATATACAAATAAGGAGCCAGAGTACGAAATATCCTGCAAAATTAATCGTTTCAGCCGAACACAAATCATTCCAGCCAATAGGGGCTTTTCCAGAGCGTATAGTAGAACTCCTCGAATTTTCAAATTTCCGCTTCGACATAATACGCTCGATCGGAGATTGCAAGCTGAGGACGCTTCTCGTTCACGATTGACTCAGAATGCTCCTTCCTGCCGATTGTCTGCCTCCCATCCATAACATTGCCCCTTTGCAGGTCCTCTTCAAGGGCTCCGACTGTAGAGCGCTTCCAGCGGAGAACCAGAGTGTGAAGAGAGCATAGGACTGTTAGGATAAGGGTTGAAAGCACGCCACAGTGACAGAGAGAGTCGCGCAGGGGGTGCGCGACGCTCGGCGTCGTTCGTTCCGACTCACTTCAACCCCCACGTCTCACTCTCTCCCTGTCTCGCTTCCTCTTCCATTGATTACGCGAGAAAGAGGGAAAATTCCGGACCAGCGGCTTGCAGAGCAATGGGAAAATCCAACAACCCTCTGCTGAGTTTCCATCACAATATATATATATATCTGCAGCAGACGCTCTCTGGTACATGGCAAAGTTGGCGTAGGCGTGGCAAATGGATTTGCTTCTCGGTGCCTTATTCGTTGAAAACTTTGTGCAAAATCCCGCCCTCTCTCGTACATACACGAAAATATATATATATATATATATATATTTGCATATATGTGCATGTGTAACCTTCATCTCGCAGAGTTTGTCGCCTCTTCGTCATCCCCCTCCGACCTACCCGGTGAATTTCCCATGGGGTGCGAGAAGCGTTTCCCTCACGAATCACACAGACCATTTTCCCTTGTCCATGAGCACACATATGCACGAATAAATGTGTGAGTATTCGTCTATCAGCCCTGAGTTTCGTACGCGAGTGAAGGGATGTTTTGGGGTGCAAAGACTTATTTTTTGTTTTTCGAGATAACATATTAAATATTTCCAGGGAGGTGAAAAAAGATGCCTGTTAAAAGCATAGCTCTTAATATAAATATTTAGATACGTCTCATCGCAAATTTCTATTTATTTAAATAACACGGGAAAAAAATTTCAAACTTTGAAATTTTATACCTCGGCCTTAAGTCAATGTACCGAATCGATTATTCTTGTGGGGAATTGAAAGCTCTACAAAAATGGTCTCTTATGATTTTTCGATAAACTCACTCCTTCAAAAGTTATTCATGGTCTAATATATATGGGGCATTCCACGTCAAATCACGCGGTCATCGGCCTGACCCCCTCGGACTTTGATGTCCAATGAATTGTGGGTTTCGTTTGGCCCAAAATATAACCTCAAATTTTTAGAAATTTTTATTTCATTTTTTAGGGTTTGCTCGAGCTAAAAATAATTAAATTGAGGGAAACATAAAGAGGGGCCTTTTTTAAATTAATGAAAGTTTTAACAGAAACTAGGACCCAAAACAGATATTTTCGTCATAGTTCGATAATGGGCCAAAAATAATTACTATTTTTTTTTTGTATTTCAATTTTTTAAAATAATTTTTCATTTTGACTGTTTCTTGTAGTGAGAATAACAACAACAAAAATATTGTTCTAGTGAAACTTGATTTTTTTTCTTGGTTTAAGAGTGAATCGACAACATTTTTCGAAAATTTAGCCTCGACGACCTGAAATAAAACGGATGATTCAAACACAATTAAAAAATTAAAAAAATAGTAATTATTTTTGGCCCATTATCGGCCCATTATCGAAAATATCTGCCTTGGGCCCTAGTTTCTGTGAAAAATTTCATTAATTTGAAAAAGGCCCCTCTTTATATTTCCCTCGATTTAATGATTCTTTTGCTCGGGCAACCATTAAAAAATTTCTAAAAATTTCTAAAAAATTGAGGTCATTTTTTGGGGCAAACGAAACCCACAATTCATTGGACATCAAAATCCGAGGGGGTCAGGCCGATGACCGCGTGATTTGACCCGGAATGTCCCATATGTATATTAGACTGTGAATATGGGTGAGAACTACTGTCAGTCATTTCTTAAAAAATTAGGTTATTTATGTTAATGCAATTTAAACTTTTGTTTCAAAAAAGATTTTATGATATTTAGTAATGAGTTTCAAAATTTTGCCGGAGACTAAAAAAAATGACATTTACTCTAAATTTAACTTCAACCTTGAATAACTTTTGAAGGAGTGAGTTTATCGAATAATCATAGGGGATCTTTTTTGTAGAGCGTTCAATTCCCTACAAGAATACGTATCGTTCGATTCGGTACATTGACTTGAAGCCGAGATATAAAATTTCGAAGTTTGAAATTTTTTTTCCTGTGTTATTTAAATGGGAAATAGAAATTTTCGATGAGACGTATCTAAATATTTATATTAAGAGCTCTGCTTTTAACAGGCATCTTTTTTTCACCTCCCCGAAAGTATTTAATATGTTATTTCGAAAAACAAAAAATAGTCGCTTTTTTTGAATCAGTCTAGTGTCGATGCGCCTGTACGATTTTCCTCGACTTTCCTGCCAGAGAAAATGGCGTAACTGGTGTGATTTTACTGCGAGGGCAGTCTTGATGGTTAAGTCTTTTTGATTTTCACCCCTGGAGGAAATCCATGTGTCAGGCCACGTTTTCTATGCTGGGACTGTGTTGGTGAGCACCAATACCAATTTTGAGTTTACCCATAGCAATCCAGATGGACACCACGCGTATGTTGGTCTGGTCGTCATTTTCTCATTTTCAGTCAACGTGCTTGTCTCACGAAGGGGTTGAAAGAGAGGCCAGACGGGGTTGGTGGAAAACTGCGCGAAAGAACATGCGCGCCTATTTCAATGCGTGTCCATCTCCATTGCCAAAGCTTACGGCGTGTATATGACGTCACGTTGCGTGTACACACGCGCAAAAGCTCGGGCTCTCACTTGCTGGCGGCCGCCATCATTCCACCGCGATTTTTTTTCCTTCCTCACCCAGCAACCTCCCTTAACGCACCCTCAGTTACGCGTGTGCGTTGGTACATACTCGCCGATCCGTGACTACATATTTATGTATATACTTATGTGTATATACGGGCTTGATGCTCGAAAAGCTCGCTTTCACCCTCTCCGCATATTTTCTCTTCTCTTTCCGCCGCAGCGCCCTCTCAACGAGCTCAGCCTGAAGCTTTTACCGAACCCTCAAACTCATGGAAATGAATTTTGGACTTTTGATATTTTTTCAATGATTCTTGGTTTTGATGATATTGGAGATAGAAGGAGAAATCAGCCTCAAGCTTTTCTGAACTTGGAAATCCTGGGAGTGAATTTTAGATTTATGTTCGTTTTAATGTTTTTTTTTGAATGTTTTTTTTAATGATACCGGAGATAATAGGAGAAATCAGCTTGAAGCTTTTCTGAACTTTCAAAATCCTGGGAATAATTTTTAGACTTTACATATTTTTTAATAATTTTATTTAATGATATGGGAGATGAGAGGAGAAATCAGTTTTGCAGTAACTTTTTTGCTATTTTTGGAACTTACAACTATGAACAATTCGATTTTGTCTTAGAGAATTTTGAAAATGGTCCAAAATAGATGATAAATTTTGCGAATTTTTTTTCTCCCGATACCAAAAAGATTTCTAAAGCTGCTTAAATTTTAATTCTAAATGACGTAATGAAGTTTCGTTTTTTTAGGTCTTTGGCGACTTTGACTTGTTTCAGAAAACGTATGAAAATCATCATTTTTCGTCTTTTCGCTATATTTTTATGAAAATGTATTTTTGTTTTCATTCCATATTTTTGATCAGCGGACGATTTCAAATAGAAGGAGCAAATTTCAAAAAAGTCGAGAAAAGAAAATGAATATTTTTTTGCCCCTCATAAAGTTGCATTTTTCAAAACGACTTGGCCTGATATTCAACCCTCCAAAATGGGCAAAAGTTTTTTTTCCACTTTTAGCAGATTCTAAATGCTCATCCAAATGGTAATTCGATATAAAATATCGATATTTTAAAGTTTTATCGGCGAAAAGATGATATAATGTACAAAGTTCTTTTTAAGTGCTCAAAACATTATTGAATCATCAATGCGGTTTTATAATCTGTTAAAATGGTCAAACTGTTTTGAAAATAGTTGCAAGATCTTGCTCAAAAGAATATTCCTTCCCTTCCATACTTATTTGGAGGTCCTGAGACGAAAATTAATTGGGAAAAAGGGCAGAAGGTTATTTTTGAAAAATATCTCCCGAAAAAGTAAATTCTTGGGGACGGGGGCTAAAAAATCTCGAAAATGGTCCGAGGGAAAAAAAACTGAAATTTTCATGAGAAGCCTGGAACATGTTTTTTTAATCCTCCCTGATATACACGGGAAATGGAACTTTTTGTGGAAAATATATATGTATATTTTTTTAAACCTCCCTCTTCTTTTTTGGAGAACGTGTGATGGAGGGTTGAAAAAGTATTCTGGGAAATTCGCTTCTCCGTGAGGGAGCGTTCTCGAACGAGACGCCGCTCGATTTCCGGTGGAAGGAACCTTTTCGCGGGAGAAAAAACACGTTTTCCATCTCGCAACCATCTCTCCCACTTCATCCCTCCGGCACCAGCCGCCCTGTTTCACGCTGTTCAACCTTTTTTTTTCTCTCTCCTTCGTTTTTCTTCGGACTTAACATTCTTCTGTGCGCTTATTTTTTCTTCTTCTTCTTCCTGCTTCTATCACTATTCTCGTTCTTTTTTGCATTGTTATCCGGGGGTTTCGATACAATGCACTCGAGGTGGAGTGAGGATCGATCGATCTGAGTGGACACGTGTAGGATTCAAAGAATGCTGATCGATCGCTGCTTTTTTATCTTCCTCTGTTAAAGTGCAGTAGAGGCTCTCTTTTTTCTTTATTCGCATGTTCACACCATCTTCGTAATTGATAATCGAAGATTACCATTATTGATAAATTTAGCTGCATTTAAAATCAATTTATCGCTGTGAGAAATTGATACCGCGAAATTATTTAAGGGGAAAAGCCAATGTAAAAATTAAAAATTTTTTTTTTTGCATTTCCTTGAAATATACATTTTTAAAAACATTTAGGTAAAATTTTGAGTTAACATTCTGAAAATTTAATGAGTCATAGTGACTCCAGTAAGTGACTTCATAGCGACTTCAGTCATACTCGAGAAGTTATGAGCCAATTTTGATTTTTTTTTTAAATATTTGTTATTCCAGTGGCGAAGTTTGTACACAATGGATTTCAAAAATTTTGATAATTACCATTTCTAAAACCTGCTTAAATAAAAAAATCATGCAAATTCGAAATTTGCACATAGCTACCTCATTTTTTTCCTCCTTTCTTTTTCTCCTTTATGAGTGTGTATTTCTCCTTTATGTATGTTTATTGTCATGGCTTCCTCATAAAGGAAGCTTCATGGACGATGAAAAGAAATGAAAAAGCTCTGTGCAAATTTCAAATTTGCACGATTTTCTAGCAATTCCGTTCAATTACATTATTAATTGTTTTTGTCGTTTAATGTATTGGTACTAAACAAGTGAACTCGATAACTGCTAAATTAGGAAACTTAGTGTTAAGTTAACAAGTATTTTTCCAAAACTTACAAATTTTTTTTAGAATGAACCTCTCGAGGGTTTGTCACCAAATTCAACACTAACTATTCTTATGTTCTAGTGTATTTGTGCAAAAAAAATTTAGCTCGATACTTCTAAAAATACGAGTGTTGGAGCGTTAACAAAATTGTTTTGAAAATTTCAAAATTATTTTTCAACCGAACCTTTCGAGCGTTTTTTATGGAATTCAGTATTATTTTTCATTGTCATTGAATGTATTGGCACACAAAAATTCAGCTCGATAGATGTAAAATTACAAAAGCCAAAAAACTTACAAATTTTTTGCGAAAAATTAAATTTTTTTTTCAAACCGAACCGCTTCGGTTTTTTCCAAATTCAATCCCAACCGTCCTTATCATAAAGTGTATCTGCACATAAAATTTCAGGGTAATAACTGCAAAATTTCGAACGTTAGACGACCCACAAACATTTTACGAAAAATTCAAAATCCCGCCAGATTGACAATTATTTTGTAATTTAAAAAAAATTAGCACTGAGTAAAGGGCCATGGATGATCTATTTGCGTACCAAACTGTTCTCTAGATATATTCATTTTAATTTCATTTTGGGATATTTCGAACATACTGACATGAAAATTGCGAAAGAAAATTTTTTCGCGAAAACACAGCTTACTCCTTTATGAGGAACCAAAAGGGCCTTAAAACTGAGAAAAATTTAAATTCATCGCCATTTTATAAATGATCAAAGAATTAAAAATTGGTACGCATAACGATAGTTACATTCGTAGAGATATGAATTTATGAAATCTTTTTTACTTTCAGGTAACCCTTCTTCAAGATATCAATGGGACAATGGAGGAGAAACTTTCTTTTGCCGTTAAGGTAATATTTATATTAATTTTAAAAAAATGTCAATAAAAATGGCTATGGAGTAGGTTGAATATATACTTAATAAAATAATAATATCCGGATCCTTTAATAATTAGTTATGTCTGTGAAAAAAAATTCAAACGTTGGCATTTTTTCGCCTCTTACAGCCCTTAATATTTTATGGGTTTGCTAAATTGTCGGTAGTAGTTTTCTCATTAATTTTTGCTAAGCAAGTAATTGAGACCTTTTCAATTTATAAAACCTATCAAAAATCTTTTTATTAAACAATCTCTCACAATTAGGGCGGGCAACTTTTTGCTTAGTTAAATGAAGCAAAAGGACAATTTTCAAAGAACAAAATGAGATCAGAATCACTGTAATTGGATGGGAATTCAGAATTCTCAGCAAAAACAGAACAAAAACATTATCTCATTGAAAATCGGTTTAAAAAATTGATATTTTTCCATTTTTTTACGACAAGTTATTGCAATTCTATACATAAATATTTAAATCACTGTAATTGGATGAGAATTCAGAATTCTTGGCGAAAACTAAACAAAAAAATATCAGATTGAAAATCGGTATTGAAAAATCGATATTTTGGCCAATTTTTTTACTACAAGTTACTGCAATTCCATACACAAATAACAATGTTGAAGATTGCATCGTTGGATTGCAACGAAAATTCATTTTTTAAATTAATTTTTAGTGAGATTTGAGTTTTGTTTCAGCACTCAAAATTTCAAATCCTTAACAGAGACCCTAAAATTAATTTTAACGATTTTTCATTTCGAAAATTTGTCAGAATAAATGAATTTTTAAAAAAGCAAATTATTTTCGTTGCATTAAAACGATGCAAACTTCAGCATCATACAAATATTAAAATCGCAAATTAAAATTTTAATATTAAAATCAACGTTCTAAAAATTTTTTTCAGCCCATTCAATTATGCAAATCGTCATTAGTCAACGAGGTATGTTTATTCGAGAAAATTTATTCGATAAGTAATTATACGTGGAATGAATGTCCAATAGAGGGGATTATAATGGAAATTCGATAAGTCGCGGGAGCTTTCTGGAGAAATCTCGTGTAGCAGTGGCACAAGAAATTTTAAGGGGGTGAGAGCATGCCGGAGAGCTCGTAAGGGAAGGGAAGGGGGTGAAGTGTTGCTGCGATCCGATTAACACACATCGATATCTTGCTACCGGAACCATAGATTCATATACATATATACATCTATATATTTACCCACATATATATATATATACGTATACAAGCCATGGAATCCCCGATCGTCTGCCCCGTTTCCATCCCTCCACCCCCGTCTCTCTGTACAGTCGTCCCACTGGCCCATCGATATCGAGGGATGCGCGCACGGACACTTTATCGCAACAGGTGTCGATGCCAATATCCGATTCCAGAATTGTCGATGGCGTTCGTTGGTAGGGGGATGAAAGAGGGATGGAGTCACAGAGAGAGAGAGAGCGAGCGAGAGAGAGAGAGAGTGAGAGAGAGAGAGAGAGAGAGAGAGAGAGAGAGAGAGAGATCCGTGACTAACTCTGGGCGAAAGAAGAGGAAAAAAGAAAGAGGGGGAAAATATTCCGCCATTGATATTTTGCATATTTCCATCATGAAGAAGAAAGTACGACATCAAGCGACAGACGAGAAATTAAGGTCATGCAAATTTCGGTAACAAAGGAAAGAGGAACGACGTAGAGAAGAAACAAAGAAAGGGTAAAAAAAAAAAAAATTAAAATAAACACGTAGCCGCACATTTTCGCGCGAGCAAAAAGTATATATTCCGGAGAGGAACTTTTTGGCTTTTTGCGTGGACCGTTCATTATGCGATCTCTTTTCCTACGTCGCGTGACAAAAAACCCTCTGGAGTTTTTCAGGCTCGGTCAGCGTGCACACACGTCGAATTTGCAAGTCTAAAAACCTCCCTCCTTTTTTTTCGCGTTCGTGGGTGGTCGGGAGGGGGTGGTTTTCTCGTCCTTTTTGTTTCAAGTACGTTTTTTCAAATTACTCTCTTTTTTCTCTCTGTACCTGAGCTTCATGCATAAAAGAGGGATAGCGTGCATCGACGACGACGAGAGACTTTCACCTCTGTCACCGGGCGACAAAAGGTAGGCAGCCCCTCTTTTGGACGCCACCATCACCACTGACACACCCCCGTCGCGGCCGGGCGAAAAAATTAGTTGTCCTTTGAGGAAAAAGAAGAGAGAGGCTGAAATGACTGTACGAATAGAGGAGAAGATGGAGAAGAAACAGAGAGACAAAAAAAAACAGTTGGAAAATGAGAGGAGCGTGAAGGCGGAAGGAGACAGAGATGGAGAAACGAAAGGGAGGCACAAAAAAAGAAAACAAATTCGGAAACGAGGGGTTGGTGGACATGGTCCATGCGTTGGCCAGTCTCAGGGTCTCTTTCCCAAAGAAGAGACGCGCTCTCTCTCTCTCTCTCTCGCTGCCACGCCAAAACAGGGGGTTGAAACAACCCCTCTCCCCTCCGCCGCCCCCATCCCTCCTGTCCCGCGTTGCGAGGGTGGGTTTAGTGAAATACACAGCATCAGCATAGCAGCCGTCGTATAGCCACGGTCAGCGGACCAACGAGGGTAGAAAAGGACGAACCAGGAGCCGGTAAACCTGGAGAAAGGGGTGGCGAGAGGGGGTTGCAGCGCAAATACGCCACGTTCGTTCTATATACATGTAGGTACGTTAAACCGTAAGCATTCGCCCGACGCCGACGTCGCTTTTTTCACGAAAGGGTGTACCGAAAAGTACGCGGGGGATGAAACGCCGCAGAGAGAGACAGGGTGGCAAAGAGAGAGAGAGAGAGAGACTGATGCATATAGAGAAAAGGGTACAGCCCCGTGCGTGTTGCCCTCGTGTAAAAAGGATCGAATGAATAAATTAGCCTCGGCCAAACGAGTGAGATGGAAGTCGAGGGAAAAAGTAGAAGCAGGAAAAATAGATAAAGTGTATGAGAGAGAGGGATGCAAGAGCGAGGGGTGAGTTTGTGTGCTTGGGGTGGAAAACCCCAGGAATGAGAGAAAAAAATGTCCGACACACGGGATTGGCTGGTTCGCCATTTTGGTGAACTCTTTCTCTCTCTCTCTATATATATATGTATATATTTATGTATATATACATATATATTAAGCAATGTGCGCATGCATCTCGCATCGCGTCTCTTACGAATGGGCTATAAAGTATCTCGTACTTTTATGTTATTACATATATATATATATTTGTGGCTTGTGTGTGTCCGAATTTTCCATCACATTCCAATTTGAAAGAATCTCGTCGTTTTTCTCATCCATATACAACCTTTGTGTGTAATATTGATATAGATCTATACATGCTCCAAATACTATTTCGCGTATCGGAAAAAAGGACGATTTTTTTAACCCAGCGAAAGTTTCAAGGTCAATCCCCTGACCCACAAATACCGATCAGATTTTTGCGATTTCGCACATATTCTCGCATCGCATTTTATATCAAGTGCTGAAAGTAAAAGCGACAACACAAAATGGGTTGAGGGGCAAAAATTTATGATTATTTTATTCTTCGATATCATATCGTGAATTTTGATAATTTTGATGAATAATATAATTGGTATTAAAATTATGTTTTATGTCTTTGACACAGTGATCGGCAAAAAAAATGTTAGATTTTGAATTAATCGTTATTTACAAAATTAAAATTATCATCCATTATTTTTTGAGGTAATTCGATGATCAGTAATTGAAAGACCAATACTATGAATTATTTGGATATTGAATATGTGTATTCTTTGAATTATTCGTTATTAGAAAAATTAGTAATCGTATTCTTTAAAATACTTATCATTAAACTAATTAGTAATGTATATATCTAAATTACTAATTATTCAAGTAATTAGTAATTGAATTATTTCAATTACCAATTATTTTAATAAATTAATAATTTAGATATACAAATTAGTAATTATTAGAAGAATTAGTAATTGAACTATTTTAATTACTAGTTATTTGAGTAATTAGTAATTTCATTATATTGATTATCAATTTTCGGAGTAATTAATTTCAAACTTTTTGTATTTGAATCGGAATCTTGAGTTTCTCATGGTCAGCATATTTCGAGCAATCGTAAGAAAAAAGAAAACTCTACACTTTAGCTTGAATTTGAAAAATTTTCTAGACTCCAGTGATTTTTTTTGTCAATTCAGCCTAAAGATAATTCAGATTATGTTATTTTCTTCAATTCAAAAGGAGTCGAAGCTCTGTCCAATGATTTATCGCTAAGTTAACATCGATTAAAGAAATTTTTTTTAAATTAGTAATTAGAAGAATTAATTATCTAATTATTCGAATAATTAATAATTGGAAAAAATAATTGACTAATTTCATAAAAAATTAGTAAGTAGAGTATTTAAGTATTTAATTTCTTGGATAATTAATAATTAGATTGAACAATTACCTAATTTAAAAAAAAATCAGTAATTCATAAGAGCGAAATTTTAATTACTTGGTAATTGAGTAATTATTTGATCTAAATTACCAGTTATAGGTTCATTGGATAATAATCGAACATGAATTATCGAATTTTCGAATATTAGAAGTACCTTATATTTATTGGAACAATTATAAAATTTTCTAACACAGAGTAATTAGCGGTAATTAAATTGACGAAAATATCGATTTTGCCGATCACTGCTTTGACATTGTGGAATGATCATGTATGTTGATGACTTTGAATTTCGCATCACCATAAAAATAATTATTTATGAGACAAATGAAACTTTCTGGGAAATGTTAATTATCGTTTAATTTATAATAATTTGACAAGAAACAAAAAATTTGTTTTTTTACCGAATTTTTTAGAGGGCCCCACCTTCCCCTATCCTGAAAAATTATTGCACTGGAAAAAATCATGTTCGATTATAGGATAATAATATATAACATTATGACATAAATCATAAAAAAATATAGCAACTACAGCTATACAAATTATAACTTTAATTAGGATAGAGAATACTGGATAATTATGCTGCAATTATAATTATAATTTTTACAGTTGTATTTGGCATATTTTTAATTTAGGTCATTAGGAAATGTAAGGGTTTCTTAAATTACTATTAATATGGTAAATAATTAATTATAAAGTTTTAAATAATTAAAAAATAATTATAATACTGGTATAATAATAATTTACATAATTAAAAAATGATTAATTAAAAAATTAATTATAACTAGAAAGTTTATTGTAAATAGAAATATATATTAGACTTGATTCGAGAACAATTTTATTTAGAACTTTTTGCATCGTGACTCTCGTCGAGTGTCTCGTTACAGATAACAATTTTTCACGGCCAATCTTGTGAGAAATAATCGTATCGATTTTTCAAAATCGAATTTCCACGCATCGACTTCTCGTCTATCGTGGAAAAAGCTTGTTGATTGCAGCTTGTCTATTGCAGCGCCCTCGAACGTTTTACCGGGAAACTTTTTCATTATGCCTTCTCCTTGATTCTCAGCCTTGATCCTCCCTTCAGTCCTTCACCGCCCTTTTTCGTTACATTAATTGCGGATCGTCGCGGTGCGATATATATATATATATATATACGAGATTGCAATTTCTCGATGGAGAATTGTAACGTGCTTCATATTTGTTCCATACGTGACGGTAAAACTAACTCTACATTCTTATCTTCTATATATAAATATATATGGGGCATTCCACACTGAGTCAACGTGGGCCTGATCCTTAATTTCTCTGATTTTGTCCGCAATTTTTTATGGTTTTGTAGTATCTCTGAAAAGCACTCAGAATTTTTTTCATATTTTTTTCGCGCTATTTGTCTTAACTATGATTTTATAAACAAATAACTTTTAGCCTAAACTTGAAAATCTGAAAAAAATCACGAAAATCCCGTTTTTCATATGGAAAATTTCAAGCGTTGAGCCAAAGTGGGCACGGCTTTCCTTCCGTTTATAACAAGCTTTTTCGAAAAAAATATTGAAAAAATAAAGATGGGGGAAGCTGAATTGAGTGCGCCGTCCTCCAAACATCTTTGTGACTTCTTTCAGATTTTTAAATTTGGGCTAAAAGTAATTTGCTTATAAAATTATAGTTAAATCAAATCACTCTAAAAAAATCTGAAAAAAAACCTGAGTTTTTTTCAGAGGTACTGCAAAACCATACAAAATTGCGGGCAAAATCGGAGAGGTGAATAGTCAGGCCCAAGTCGACTTTGTGTGGAATGCCCCATATATCTATGACGTATTATGATGAAAACGAAAATCTCTGTGGATACGTCCGTATTGGTGCGTCGACTCCGGAAACGTATGAAAGGGATGGCAAAAAACTTTATTTAATAACCAATTCCAGAAATGTCAATCCCTCGGCGTATTAACGGGAACCATTTCATCGCAATCCCGCACCAAACGAACTCTGAAATGATAACCCGAAAAGCTCATTTTTTCCAACAGACGATTATTTTATTTCTCCGAGAGAAAAAAAAGGGCGCAAAAAGAAACTTGCACTGTCGCAAAAAAAAAAGTAAAAATATGCATTTCACGACTTTACAAAAATCGGGAAAACTAAATTAATCCGCTCATGCGACGAAATTCCCGTTTAATGTTTTTATCATATTTCGATTCTGTCGCAATTTTTCATTGAAGAATGAGAAAAAATATGTATTTCTCTAGTAAAAGGATGATGAGGGAGAAATATCGATAATTAGATTTTTTGCATTCAATTTTTTTCGGAAGCGTTCATAAATATCTCATTAAAAATGAGAAAAAAATCTGTAGTCCTCCAGGAATCTGCTAATAAATTATAGAGAATTAATAAAAATTGCTTATATCTGACTTAATTAAAAATAGGATAATTGAAAAATCAATTGTATTGGGTATATTAACGTCAATTATTTATTTTTGCCATTTTTTTTCTCTCCATTGATTTTGGTAATTACAAACAGCTTCTTTTTTTCTTTAAGCGAGAAAGTTACAACGTACAGTTATTTTACATCTCAAATAAATATGAAACAAATGGGAATGATTGATAAATAACAAGAGAGATTTTAGCATCGACGAAGGGCGGTGATTTCTCGCTGATAAGTCAAACTGTTGAGGTTTTGTTCGCCAAGCAAAAAGGCTGTATTATATTTCAGCCGAGTTCACTACTCACCCGGAATCTCTTAACTTTTTGCGGTTGCCCATAAATTGCCGGTATTTGTCGTTTGATGAAAGGTACGAGCTCGACGAAATATTCCATGATTATATACCCACGAGGCAATTATTTTTCAACCACGAGAGAGAGAGGAGAATTCTCGTTTGCGCGAAGAGAGCTCACGATAATTTTCAATGCCCCGAAGCCTCTTGTACTCACATTTGCGAGGTTACGAAAGACCAGAAATGAGAGTGAGAATCGACAGAAGCCCCACGGGGGTCTTTCGGGTTTGTGTGCCATACCCTTTCTGCACGGTAATTCCGGTAGAAATGGAACAGCTTTTCTCAATCGTCTGTATTTTTCTTCCTCCAAAATTTTGACGGTATCGAAAAATTCTGCAGCACCTTAACAGAATTGGAAAATAGTGTCAAATTTTACGACATGTTTTATTTTAGAGGCGGTGTCAGACGCTCTCGAGAATATTAATTATGTCACGGTAATTAATTAAATTCAATTAATTAAATGCTTCGCGATGGGACTCATGGAATCTGGATTCATTAAATTCTGGGTTGCGAATAATGCATTACTTTTTTTAAATGCATTTACATTTTCAATAACCATTAACTCTTATTGATTAATTGAAATAATTTTCCCTAACCATTCAATGTTAATGGTTAGGGTAAAAGCCGGATAGTTGCCACACTTAAGGAAAAAGCTCTATTACTTAAAAATTAAGTATCTACTGACAATATGCTTCGTGTATATTGAAACATTGGTCTTTAATCTTTCATTGTGCGCTATTTTTGTAAACCCAATTAATATTGTTTTTGAGTAAATCCCGTTTCATTTGACCTCTTCAAAGAGGGATAGTTGCCCAACGTGGCGGATAGTCGCCTCACGTCGAAAATACTTCGAAGAAGTTTATAATTAATATTAAGTTACGGATTATTTTATTTTACTATATTTTTTTAATTTTATTTTTTTATTTAGATATTTTATTATAAATTTTATTATTTCATAATTGATAATTTCATTATTTTTTTAAATACCTTTAATTAACAGTTTTTCTTTCTTGTCTATTTCTTTAAACGCTAGTGCTAAACTAACTTCGGTCTAGCAAGGACCACGCCTGGGTTTTTGTCATATTGTCGTTAGGACAACTAACCGGAAATGAATTTGGGGCGACTATCCTTTTCGATACGGATACTTGCCCTTTTTGTTAAAAAAATAAATAAAAGTTATTTAACAATATACCGTATCAGAGCGTGTAGTTGAAACTCCAATGCATGCGAGGAAACAAATAGTTGACTGAATCCTCAACCATAACATTATTTATTCAATAAAAATTAGTAACCAATATTGGTACAACGCTCGTCGAGGTCTCACCGCGGAAGATTTTCGCTCACACAGACGAAACTTGTGGGCCCTGTCCAACGTCTTTTGGGCACTGAGGCCTGCGAGGGCATATTAATAATTACAGAAAATCGCTAACGCTAGGAACATCTCTAACATAGTGTATTAAAAACCGGGGCAACTATTCCCCCGGGGCAACTATCCGGCTTTCGCCCTAATGGAAATTATTTTCATTAATATGTAAGAGTCAAGGGGGTCGTCTAGTGTGAAGAAAAAAATTGGGAAATTTTTTTTTTCATCGATTCTATACTTTTCGGTCATAATTACGTCGATTGCTGAAAAAAAAAATTCGATACGCCCTTATGGCTTTCGACACCAACTCAGAAAGCCATAAGGGCGTATAAAAAAAAAAAAAAGTTGGGAAAATTTTTTTCCATTGGTTCTATACGTTTCGGTCATAATTACGTTGACTTGAAATTTCGCTATTTTCAGGTTTTTGAAAATAGGCCCAAAATTGAGCAAAACAGTTTTTTATCGAAATTCATGAAAATTTTGATTTTTTGAAAAAACTATTGATAGATTCGTGTTTAGGGGGCAAAAATACATCGATATGAGGCCCGAAAAACAAAAATAATTTTTTTTTTTTGCATTTTGGCCAAAATTCAATCGGTTCACTAAAATGGCTGCACTTTATTTTCTAGATAGAATTGCGGCTTGAGCATAAGCTCATTCTCTTCGTAATCGTTCACGCTTCAAAATCCCGTTTGGTTCATCCCATTACGATCATTTTTCGATTTTTGGCAGATTTTTAAAGTTCAACAATAGATTTTTGTAAATTTTTTAAAGTATACCCCTTTCCATTTTTTTCGGCGATTTTCAAACTGCTCTCATTTCTACAAAAAATTAGTTATCGGGATGAACTTAACGGCATTCTCTAGGTTTGGTCACAAGCTTTGCGTACGAAAAACAAATTTTGAAATCGGTTGAACCAAAGTGAAGTTATGAGCACTTGAAATTTCGCTATTTTGAGGTTTTTGAAAATAGGCCCAAAATTGAGCAAAACAGTTTTTTATCGAAATTCATGAAAATTTTGATTTTTTGAAAAAACTATTGATAGATTCGTGTTTAGGGGGCAAAAATACATCGATATGAGGCCCGAAAAACAAAAATATTTTCTAGATAGAATTGCGGCTTGAGCAAGAGCTTATTCTCTTCGTAATCGATCACGCTTCAAAATCCCGTTTGGGAAATTGGGAAAATTTTTTTTTCATCGGTTCTATACTTTTCGGTCATAATTACGTCGATTCCTGAAAAAAAAATTTCGATACGCCCTTATGGCTCCCGGATGCCATAAGGGCGTAAAAGAGGTGATACGCCCTTATGGCAGCTGTAACGCGATATAAAAGTGATGCAAGTTACACGTAGATTGAAATTTAAGGTAGACTCTGCAGTTTTGAAAATGGCGGACAAATTCCACATGTATATAGCAGTCCTGCTGGACGAGGCTTCGGTCCGCGTTCAAAGATTTGGACGTTGCCAGCGGCCATTAAAACCTGATGGAGACTGGACCGTGGACGAGGATCATGATAGCAGAGGGAGAGCAAGAGAGAAAAAGAAACGAGAGGGAGAGAGAGAAAGTGGGAAAAGGTCGGTGGGTGGTGTGAAGGTTGGTAGGGTTGGGCTAGGTTAATCAGGGGTTTTTCCGGTTGGTGGCGCTAGTTGAGAAGCTGTACGGGTCCTCGCTGATAACGATCATCGACATTTTTCAAAATGGCCGATGATGTAATGCTCGCACACAATATAACTATACATGATTCGCGAAACATCGTTTACACGCATTCATTGATTCGAAGGGTTTCAAATATTTTTTTGCCTCACACATGAAAATTTGTTCAGACATTTACAGATTTACAGAATCGATTTGCCAATATATAGCGAATAAACGCTGATGTTTATTAAGGGTTTATATATTTTTGAAAGTTTCAAAAAATCCATTTTTTAAAACTTTTTTATCTTATAGTACAATACCTTTACAATATTTCCCCAAAATTTCAAGTCAAACGCAGTGAAAGTCCAAAAGCGAGGGAGAGAGAATTTTTGAAAATTCCTTCCATTACTTATTTAAAGCTACTGGACCGATCTTATTAAAATTTTGCATACTTCGTAAAAATAGGATTGACTAGTGATGGAACAAAGGTTTTTTTTCGATTACAATTAATTTTGTAAGACTACGTCGTGTAAATGATATAAAAAATTGTGCTTTGTATAGAAATCGGTAAAAAATTCAAATTAAATTTTTTTTTCAAATCCTTCGTCCAATCACGTGCTGTACTAACAGCTAGATACAGTTTTGTTTTTCAATTTCAGATTAAAATATCATGAGTTTTTCTGATCACCATGAAGACAAGGAATTTTCCAAATTTTTCAATAAAATTTTTATAAAATAACGTTCAAATGATGCTCTTTCATATGCTCAAAATTTTCAGCAGAACACTTTATTTATTATATAAAAAATTGAGAAAATATGTTTTATTTTTATTTTTGAAATTCATGTAACCCTTCAATAACAATTCAATTGCCTTTCAAAATAATTCATTTATTATCCTTAATATTAAAAAAAGACGCGTGAACCAAATTTCCGAAAATTCCGTCGAAGTTTGGAAATTAACTCACAGAAAAATAATGATACCTACAACTGCAAAACTGAAATACAAAATTCTCTTTACAAAAACCTCATACCAAATAAAAGTACATTACTAAAATTAGACAAAAAAATGGAGTCTCAAAATATGTTGACTCTCTCGAAAGAAAAAAAATTGTTCAGATCTCAGATTTGTCAAATGATTTTGCATTCTATTTTTTATAATCCCTCGTCTTTCAAAGCGCTCTGTCTCACATATATATAAACAACGCGAGCATTTTCGCGTTTAAAAAAATTCGTATCTGACTTTTCTCGTATCATATAATTGCCGTGAATGTAAAAACCGCGTCGCTATTCCCGGCAATTCGCGTGTGTGTCAGCGCTGTCTGGGAATACCAGGGAGAGTATAAAAAGAACGTTGAAAAAAGGGGTAACAGAAAAAAAACGGTAAAAACAAAAAGAATAAATAAAAAATAAACGGGCCGGACGAAGGTTAGATTAATGGTTGAGAAATGCAAATTGTCGGCGCAAGCCCCAACCGGGAGGACACGCGAGGGAGAGGGTGAGGGTCGAGGGAGGAATGGGAGTAAAACTCAGCGGGTGGCTCGAGGGGGTGGTTTTGTCGCGTTTTACTGCGAAGGGTCACCGTTTCCACTGTCGCTCGTGTACGTTGGTGTCGTTCCTGGCTCTTCTGTACCTTGGCCCAACGAATGGTCACGGCAAAGAGAAAGATAGGGCATCCTCTTCGTCGTCGTCGTCGTCGTCGCCGGTCTGTACCCCGGACAACAGCAGGACTCCGACAAAAACCCCCTTAGAAATATATCCCAGGTCATTTCCCTTGCTAAACTCCGAGGGGGCGAAAAAATAAAAATAAATTAATCCCCCGAGTCAGCCGGAGTTTTGAGGGAAAAGGAAGAAAACCAAAGCGGAAAAAAGCGGTATATCGGCATTCAGGATCGGCACTAGAGTGGGCCGAAATTCCGATTTTTTCCAAATTCTTTTCGCAATACCGAAAATATTGTTCATTACGCAACAAAAAAAATCTGCGCGAAAATTTTTGAGTCAATATCTTAAGCTCGCCAAAATTTTCTCGGCTCATTTTTATTGGAAATTCAATTTTCTACAAAAAAGGTCCTTGTATCAAATCATGTACGATTGATAGTTTCTAAGATAAATGCTGTTTTAGTGGAAGAAATGGTCATCATGCTAATTTTTTTGTGGTTTGTTGTGAAATCAACGAAAGTTCTCTCGAAGTTGTAGGAAAATTGGAAACGGTGAATCGAGGAAAAAAAATATCATTGCCTTGTTTCACTGAAAAATACGCGAAAAGGATTCTGGACAGCTTCGAATTAGATGAGATTATAAAGTATATTCGAAAACCTAAATTTTATGTAGAGGTGTTTTTTTTTGTGAAGTGGATCGTTTCGCATGTAAATTGAATCGAAAAAAAATAAATAATACAACATTCGTATCCAAATTGGGGGTGTAAAATCAGATTCAAAAATCTGAAAAAAAATCCTGCTTGCTTTTGATACTCGAATAACCTTTAAAAAGAATATTTCATAATATTTCGAGATCACACGATTTTCTAGTGGCCCACTTGGTGTGGAATGCTTCATGTAAAGAAAAATGACAATTTTTTACCGAAACAGCAATTGTCTTAGAAACTATCAATCCGACATGATTTGATATAAGGACCTTTTTTTGTACAGAATTGAATTTCCAATAAAAATAAGCCCAAACTTTTTTTTTTAACACTTCGAATTTTGACGAACTTTGGCGAGCCTGAGATATTGACTCAAAATTTTTTCCCTCCGCACGGATTTTTTTTGTTACATGATGAACAATATTTTCGGTATTGCTAAAAGAATTTCAAAAAAGCGGATTTTTGGCCCACCCTAATGACCACCCTAACGACAAGGAAGATAAAGGAGTGATGAGAGAGAGAGAGAGAGAGAGAGAGAGAGAGAGAGAGAGAGAGAGGGAGAGGGAGATTGGAGAAGTTTAGAGATGGAATTCATCCCATCGTCGCAGATGAGCCTCCAGAAATTTCGAGCTTTTTCCTCTCGATGCTACTCGAAACATCGACCATTTGGCTATGTGAGTTCTTCTCTTCCCCAACCCTCCTTCGTTTATTTTATTCCACCCCTATTTCTCTCTCTCTCTTGATAGTAACGTGAAGGATACTCACGTGAGTATATAAAAATGGCTAGGAAATTTGTTTCAGGGAAAAAGCGATAAAAGCGCAGTAAGAGAGGGAGAGAGAGGGATAGACTGATTCCCGAGGGAATCGAGAGAGAGGGAGAGGGAGAATAAACAGAGCGAAGGGCTGCGCAGCTAGAGCGGAACACTCCGAAGGATAATTTATTTTTCGGAGGATGGATTAAAGCCCACTTGATTTATAAGCTCTCTCTCTCTCTCTCTCTCTCTCTCTCTCTCTCTCTCTCTCTCTCTCTCTCTCTCTGCGTATATACGTGTAACATACAGTCGATTGATTATCGTCAATTCTCATTCTGTCTCTCTTTCCTTTTCCACACACATATATACACGTTATAGGTATTCACCTATCTCTTTCATTCGACGTGTGCGTTGTTATTGTGTGTATATGTGTTTCGAGGGCATCACATATATGCACCAAAAGCTCTCTGTCTTCCCTCATTCCATTTTCCCTCTCTGTGGCGTACCTTGTGTTCGCTCTTGGTAGGAATATGTCAAAAGCTCTCACTCTCCCCCTCTCTCCTGCCCTTACTCACTCACTACACCCCTCCCCCCCCCCCACCACCCTTCTAGAGTGTCCTGTTCGCACTCTCCATTCGTGTCAAGACGAAACGAAATTCTGCCTAGATAGATCCTCCTCCTCCTCCTCCTCCTCCTCCTCCTCCTCCTCCTCCTCCTCCTCCTCCTCCTCCTCCTCTCCCTCCTCCGCTGATCAACGAGAGGGATATGGATGCCTGCTGCCACGTTGAGGAATTTCAAAGTGCATATATCTATCCCACGAAGCATTATTAACCCCGATATACATATATACATGCTGAATTTCGATCGACCCAACAGCGGGACAAAGAGATTCGGCACTCTCACAATGATAAGGAGTAATTTCCGAATAATTCTCAACTGTTCTCGAAATATTGTCACCATTGTTCAGCGTGATGTCTCAATTTCAATTTTATTCATAGTTTGCTAAATTCAAATGACAAAAAAAAATACATAAACACTTGAATTGAGTCGATGACATTTTTTGGGTTGTCTTTTGCAATTTCGGCTTGAGCAAGTTTTCTATTTGCCGGATAAAGGATTGTCAACGATCTGAAATAATTTGCACAGCATTTCCATTTGCTCGGAATAAGATGTCAACTTTTATTATTTTTGTAAATTCAGAAGTATCGGACACGAAGAATGTTTTTTTTTTTTTTAATTTAGGGTTTCATGGTTGATGACACATTGTGAAAGGATTTGTCTTCGTTTGCATGAAAATTTAATTATTAATTTAAAAAAATTAATAATCTGTTCAATGTGTAAAACGATTTAATTCTTGGTAATCGTGATATTTTTTTTTTCCTCGAAGAAGACATTCGTTCTCGCGCATTCGCTATTTCCTTTATCCACCATTGCCTATATATACAAAGGTATTATCCTGCCTTTTCGTGCATAGTCCTGTCCGACGTAATACTGGATATACGGCATTCACGTGTATCCGGTTGGTCACATTTTCGCGTAATAACAACGCAAAACGATGCCACGGTACTATTTCGCAATTAGCGCCTTCCTTAATCCCTCTGGGTAACGAATACATTTTTTTAAACTTCCTCTTCATAGTCCCCATTTTGGGTATTCAAGCATTCAGCCCGATATTTCTGGTACGACCGTGATAGAGGGCACGTTATTTTTAAAAAATTTTCTCAACTGACCATCCCTTCATTCCAATCTTAATAATCGCGAGGTTCCAATATTCACTAAGAATTAAGGATTCAAAAAGAATTGCCATGAATAATAATAATTTCCAAAAATATTTTGAGGGGTTACATGATTTTTTGTGTTTTTTTATAAAATTTTCTACAATATTGTTCAAATGCGGTTTTTTGTATGTTTGAAATTTGAATAAAATAATTTATTTATTATAGGGGAGGTTGGGGCCTCCCCTATATCTAAAAAATGATTAAATTTCTTTTGTTTATCTTGAAAATTTGTGTCTACAAATCATAATTAATGTTATCGTTTATTTGTTTAACATAAAAAATATGCAGATTAATTAAAATTTCGTTAAATTATGAATAGTTTCTGTATTTTTCCACGATTTTTTTTTTAGCCCGAAATTTTTCATTTTTTTTATTTTTTAGATAATAGATAATTTTGTTTTGTTCTGAAAATTTTTCAATTTTGTTAAAAATAATTTTTTTTCAAATGTTTTTTGATGGTCCATTTAACCCTGGATTTAGTGCATCTGCCTAAAAATTGATGAATACATTGAATTCATCAGAATTTGAAGGAAAACAATAAACAATTCTGACCTAATTTTTTAGGGTGGTCCATTATGACCCAGGTATGGCGGATCGGCTGAAAAATGAGTCAATACATCAAATTTACAATAATTTGTCGAGAAAACAAATATGCCTTTTAAAATCCTTATAAAGGCATGTAACCCCTTTCAGTTAAATTTGAGTAATAAGTGAAATTTCGAGCGATGATCGTGAAATTACTTCGAATTATTATTTATCAACAGATTTTCGAGACTGTGCTTTGTGCTTCTTGTGTAGAATTCTACATGATTTCAAACTTATTAAAAATGTAGATTTTTACTCCTCGTGATATCATTCGTTGAATTATGGTCTTAATTGATGAACAGATCAATAAGTAACTATCAATGATTATATACAGGGTGTTCCAGGAATGAAGGGCAATTCTATAAGGATAGATTCATGACGTAATATCGAGTAGAAAAGTCCTTTGCCATTTTTTTTGTATTTTGATTCCCCTAAATTGTTATTAATTTCATTAATTATTAACGTAATATGGAGTAGAAATGTTCTTTGCCATTTTTTGATATTTTGATCTCCTGAATTGTTATTAATTAATTCAATTAATAACATTTCTGGGGTTCAAAATAATAATAATAATTAATTAATAACAATTCAGGGGTCAACAATAACAACAATAACAACTGAATAATAATTCAGGGGAAGGAATTTTTTAACCCCTGAACTGTTATTAATTTAATTAATTAATTCAGGAGTTAAAAATATCAAAAAATGACAAAGGACTGTTCTACTCGACATTACGTCACGATTCTACCCTCATGATATTGCCCTTCATTTCTGGAACACCCTGTATAATGAAAATAGGATCTTATTTGTCACAGGCTTGAGGGTTACTCTGAAAATAATCTTGGTGATTCCCTATCGTATAATGAGAAATCTAATGATGTTTCTGATAATGCATCACTATGATGGTACAAGGGTCAATCATTTTTGGTTAAAGTGCCTCATAATCTTGATATCCAAGTGGCGTTTGGACTTTGGCACGAAAGGCTCGTAAACGTAAATCTAACCTGCCAATCCTCAACTTCTCATTCCCTCTTTCTCTCCCTTCGGAGTATCCAACCTGTCAGAGGCGTATATTTGGTGCACTCACACATATGTAAGCGAAAGTTACATGTATATAGCGGAGGAAGGAATTTTCCCCGTGGACTTGACGGTGTGATCGTAGCGCAGGAGGAGCAGAAAAAAAGGGTGGCAGAGGTAAATTCAGAGAGGGATGCGGGAGGAAGCGCTCTTGCGCGAAAGGAAAAAGTAGGTACAGAGAAGGAAGAGGAAGAGAAAGAGAGAAATGGAGAGAAAAGCCCGGGTCCTGGTTCCACTTATTTTCATTCGTGGTACCTCAGTCGGAAGAGAATGAGAGAGAGAGGGAGAGAGAGAAAAAAGAGCGAGAGAGTCCTACGGGAGGATCTCGCAGTCTCATTTGTTACCCTTAATGTCCTTGGAGCTTCTCCTTCCTCTGTTTCTACCGTTACCATCCCCAACGACGCGGTAGATCTTACCCAGGATATATGACCCTTCGTCCGAGCTCTACTCGACTTCTCTCCCTCTCTCTCTCTCTCCCCTTTTCTCCTTTTTTTCTGTCCTCTTTTCCTCTTTCTATGTGCATATTTCATCGCATTTTTCTTTCCTTCCCTCTCTGGAATACGCCTGAAAATTATGGTGAATTTTCTATCAAGTACCACGGAGGGCAGACGACGTGATTTATATATTCACCGGTATGACGAAGAACGATATAAAATTTTGGGATTATCGAGTCTTGAGATATTAAAAATTAAGCTATAAAAAAAATGTTCCGCGTGGAGAGATTAATTCGTGAAATGTCATTGACAATCGAATCATATGATAAATTCATTCGGCATTCTGTTTTTTTTCCAAGAATTATATTATAGTGAGTTTACTTTTTCGATTGAGTTAGATCGTCTCTTTATTTTTTAAACGTTGCTTCAAAATATCATTTTTATTTGAATCCATAATATTTAGTAGCAAATTAAGCAAATTATCCATTTCTTCTTTCAGTGGATATTTAATGCACGATAATCAATGTTACAATTTGTAATTAGACTGAACAAACTATAGTTAACCAATACCATAATGAAAAATAGCAATAAATAAAAAATGGTGATAGATAAGTACTTAATTGAGAGTCATGAATACATTTTATGGGGTTTAAGCAAAAAAATATGCTAACCACAACGATAAATCATAACTTGCTCTCAAAATCTAATTACTGGTTAACTATATAGTTAAAGTTTTAACTTTTATAGTTGGGGTCACCATATTGTTAGTTACGGTTTCTCTGAAATGTAAGGATTACGTAACTCACTATGAATAACATTAAACCCTGCAACAAGGAGCCAATTATTGCTATTCTCGAAATTAGGGTTGCGAAATTTTTAATGAAAAAGTAATGCATTAATCGTTACTTTTTTAATGGCTAATGGAAATAATTTACATTAACCACTAAATGTTAATGGTTGATGAAAATTATTTCCACTAACCAATAACATTAAATGATCAATGGAAATAATTTCCATTAACCATTAACATTTAATGGTTAATCGAAATAATTCCCATTAACCATTATCATGTAATGGTTAACGGAAAGTATTTTCATTAACCATTAACATTCAATGGTTAATACAAATTATTTCAATTAATCAATAAGAGTTAATGGTTAATTGAAGTTATTTTCAATTATCGATAAGAGTTAATGGTTAATGGTTAATTAAAGTTATTTTCAATTATCGATAGGAGTTAATGGTTAATTGTAATAATTTTCATGAACTATTAACATTTAATGGTTAATGGAGATAATTTTCATTAAACATTACCTCTTATATATTTATGGAAATAATTTCCATTAACCATTATCATGTAATGGTTAACGGAAATTATTTTCATTAACCATTAACATTCAATGGTTAATAGAAATTATTTCAATTAATCAATAAGATTTAATGGTTAATTGAAGTTATTTTCAATTATCGATAAGAGTTAATGGTTAATTATAATAATTTTCATTAACTATTAACATTAAATGGTTAATGGAGATGATTTTCATGAAACATTACCTCTTATATATTTATGGAAATAATTTCCATTAACCATTAACATTTAATGGTTAGTCGAGATAATTCCCATTAACCATTGTCATGTAATGGTTAACGGAAATTATTTTCATTAACCATTAACATTCAATGGTTAATGGAAATTATTTCAATTAATCAATAAGAGTTAATGGTTATTGAAAATGTAAATGCATTAAAAAAAATGAATGCATCTGCAACCCTGTTCGAAATATAGTTTGAGTAAATCAGTGATGCAAAAACATCATCTGGCACATTGCGCTGTCGACTGCTTCGTTCACCGAATTCCAAGTAAATTGGTAACCGGAAAATGAAAGATGCATCCCGAACTCGAGTTTTCTTTTTTTTTGTCACACGAGGGAAATAGAGAAAAGCGCAAGTGGGAAGGGGGCGCATTGTCCTGTCAAGTGATGGCTCCGATTCCGAGGTACTCGTTCGACCCGGGGCCAAAAGAGAAATTGGAGGAGAAAGTTTTCCACGAGAGTTTGGAGAACGTCGAGAGAGTGATTTGAGCGTCGCGCGTTTCGTGGTTACTCTTCCGATGAGAATGAGGAAGCAGGAAAAAGGGAGACGTGTGTGCTCGATTGTATGTTTGTATCTTTGTGAGTGTGTGCCAGAAACGGAAATATGGTATCGAAGTTGGGACGCTCGATTTACGATCGCTAATCAAAAACTTGCACTTGCCAGCAGCAGCAACTTGTTATGTTATATATAAATGCGGTGGGTCTTTCGGAGTCCGAAATCGTGTTGAGGGTTGAAACAGGGTTAGAGCTTCGTTTCAGTTTCGAAACCACATGACAACGACCGCCAGAACTCTACCAATCGTGAATGTACATGCATATGTATATGTACATTTATTTTCACATAGTTGTATAACATAAAGTGATTGGAGCGGGTACGTAACCCAATAATATTTTTTTTGTTTATTAGAGCCGGTAAAAAAAATCCCTGACTCATCGATTATACTTTTAATCGACATATTTCTACTTTCCCAATAAAAATTGGAAATAATGGTGCTCCATAAATGTTAAGATTCGATGAAAAAAGGCGGTAAATACACCACTGGAAAAAATTAAGGGATCAACAAAATTTTCTAAATTTTTAGTGCTTTTTAACAATGCTGTATCTCAGTGAAAAATGGTCTTATTGAGGTCTGAAAAGGAACATTTCGAAGCTTTAAGTTTCTAGTTTTGAGATCTTTCAGCGAACAAAATTTACGGAGTACAGGTTCTACGCAATCCTAAGAAATAGTGTGAAAAAATATTTTTGAAAATTTTTTGTCCTTTTTTTTGGCTGCAGTGACTTGGGAAAAAAATTCCAGCTAAACCATTACATGGACAGGATAGCTTGTTTATTCAGCTTCAATTTCCTTTTTTTAGACCTCGATGCGACCATTTTTTTGCTGAGATATTGTACTTTTAATGAAAAAGGATCCTTTTGTCTTTGACCATTGATATTTCAGCAACCAATAATCGCACAGAAAATAAAAGGGGGGTTTCAAAAACTTGAATTCATTTTCGATAAGGATTAACGATGGTTTATTGAAAAAAACAAATTTTTCTATCCTTGGCATGAATTTGAAAAAACCGAAGAAAAAGGGCAATTTATGGTTTTTTTAGAAAATCAACGGCTAAGATAAAAATATTGATAAAACGACTAATGTTATGCGTAATTTTTGTAGCTCAATCTACCCATAAAATCTCTGTAAAGTTTTAATTTGATCTGTCGAACAGTTTTTTTGTTTCAAATAATCTAATTAAAAAAAAATTAAATGATCATTTTCATGACCTCTAATTATTCCTTGATATTCGTGTTCGCTATTACGGTCTTTAAAACGGAAGAGCCTTAACCCAAAACGGATATTTTCGTCATAGTTCGATAATGGGCCAAAAATAATTACTATTTTTTTTGTATTTTAATTTATTTTTTCTTATAATTTCTTATTTTGATTGTTTCTTGTAGTGAGAACAACAACAACAAAAATATTTTTCTAGTGAAACTTGATTTTTTGTCTTGGTTTAAGAGTGAAACAACAACATTTTTCGAAAATTTTTATTTCGACCTTAAATAAAACGGATGATTCAAACTCAATGAAAAAATTATTTAAAAAAAATAGTAATTATTTTTGGCCCATTATCGAATTATGACAAAAATATCTGTTCTGGGCCCTAGTTTGGGTGGAACAAATTTAATTAATTTGAAAAAGGCCCCTCTCTATGTTTTCCCTCAATTTAATTATTTTTTAGCTTGGGCAACCCCTCAAAATGAAATAAAAATTTCTAAAAATTCGAGGTCATATTTTGGGTCAAACGAAACCCACAATTCATTATACATGAAAATCCGAGGTGATCGGGACGACGACCGCGTGATTTGACGTGGAATGCCCCGTATACATGAGTATGGTACAAGCTCGAGTTTCATAGTGAATTCTCTTCGGATGGCAACAGAAAGGAAGAGGATTGTGATATTGCGAAGAGTCGAGAGTGATAGTGAGAATTATAAAATGGAGGATAGGAAAGAGAGAACGAAAAAGAGAAAGACAGAGAAAGGAAGGAGAGAGAGGGAGCGAATAGTGGCGTCAGCTTTGTCTCTTTCTCTCAATTCCTCCCCCGTTTTCTCTCTCTCTCTCTCTCTCCCTCTTTCGTCGTATACCGAAGCTACTGGTAACTGCTAATATAAATGTCCTGTCAGTAACAGCGGCTCCTTGCCAAGAACGTACCGCTTTTGCTAATATTCCCGGTTGAAGGGAATATTTACGAGAGTACGAAAAAAGTATGAAAAAAAAGAAGAAGGAGAAACCAAAAAATATCCAGAGGAGAAACGAAGGAATGGAAAAGGGAGTATCGTTGGAAAAGCGCGGGCTTTTCAAACTTTTGATAGTCACTTCTCTTTTTTCTCTGCTTCCCCTTTGATTCCCCTTTTCTCTGCCTTCCCTTTCCTCGTGGCAATGGTTTGCGGTTGTATGATTTTGGTTTGTTGATGACATTGGTGATCCCTTCTGCTCTCCTCCTCGTCATTGTTCCTCTTCCTCATTACCTCTCACAGACCTTGGCGCAGCTTGATGAAGGTGGCGATTGATTTCCTTTCGTAATTGGCGTGCCTGTTTCCTGATCAGTTTTTGCGGAGCATTAAACGTCCCTTCGTCCATTTTCTTGTCATCCCTCGCACGGAATTTTCTCGCTTCCTTTTCTCTTCTTCTTCCTTCGCACCGTATTCATCACCGTTCACTCGCGAGAGAGATTCCTGATTGACTCCTCCAGCAAAGTCAATTATTGATAACCATCGAGTGTCTTCGACCCTCGTCTTCGATCTACGTCCAGAAAAAGAGCTTGGACCAATCTGCTGACATGGGTTAAAATTCCAAAACCTAACTTTTAGAGGAAATTTTTTCCATACACTTTTACGATTGGATTCATAAAGGGGAAAGTTTGAACTTCAATTTCTTTTTTTAAAAAACTTTGAGTGATTTTTTTTCCAAAGTTATTCTGTTTTTTGTGAAAAAAAGAGGAAATTTGAAAAATTCCGTATGACACGAAAACAAGAGGGTTCATGAAAAATTTCAAAATAGCAAAAAGTTGCGTCGGTTTTCGTTGAGTTCAGAGGAATTTTTTCAGATTTTTTTTTTCAAACTTGTTTATTTTCTCATTTTCAGGGTCGGAGCTAAGATCATTGAATTACTATAACTCGAGGACTATGGAATTATTGATAAAATTTTACAAGGGAAAAGCACTTTATTTTATCATTTTCAACAAATTGGTTTTTTTTCAAATTTTTTCCCCAATTTTTTTTTCTAGCCTCAACATGAGAAAAAAAATGTTGGCAAAAAAAATCTGAAAAAATTCCTCTGAACTCAACGAAAACACAATAACTCACAATAACTTTGAAAAAAAATCGCTCAAAGTTTAAAAAAAAAGGAAATTGAAGCTTAAACTTTTCCCTTTATGAATTCGATCGTAAAAATACATTAAAAAAAATTCCTCGAGAAGATGAGTGCACCTGAAGAGAGGCCAAAAGAGCGAAAAACAGTTGTTTTCAAAATAGAGTCCAAATCTAAAAACAAATTGTGAAAATAATTTAAAAAACAGGAAATGAAGCCGAATTCTTCCCCTTTAAAATGCCGTTTGTTAAATTAGTTTACGTTGACTTCCGGCGTGCATAAAAAAACGTTCCAGACCTTTTTTGAAATTTTGTCCGGAAACTTTTCGCCGGTAATAAATTTATTGGAAATGTATCCAAAGTCGAATACAAATTTATTTTCATTTGATTGAATATATAAAATATTTCGAATCCAGTATACGTTGAATTACGGATGGCAAAGAGATTCACAGAAAAATTCAATTGGGCGCTCCTCTTTGTGAAACTGAACGATTCACCAGAATCTTTCAGATCGCCATCGCCATTTCAATCACCAATTTTCGCCAATCGACTTGAATGCAAAAATACAATAGCACATACCATCAAAAGTCTCGGTTTTTTTTGTTGTTCGAGGGAATGGTGGAGTGATGTATTGATATCCGTGGATGATTACGAACGGGCGGCCATCTTTAATCGAATACACAGTCAGGGTGTGAAAGGAGGATGGCCGAAGAATTCTCTTTGTCTCCCGGGGCTTTTAATGAGCATTCGCTTCTTTTCCTTTGCCTTTGATTCGCTACCACCCTCCTCTTCAACCCTTCGATCAACCCTCTTCCTCCGGCTCTCTTGAATTTCAATAGGGTGTGCGACGAGCGAAATATTTCTCCTGTAAGTAATGTGGCCTCGTTAAATTAACCTTGGTAGATGATTACCGACGATTTGTAGCATTCGAAGAGATTGAAGGATTTAAAAAAAAAAAAAGAATGGAAACGAAATAAAAAATAAAATATAGACTGTATTATACGAGACCTTCATGAACGTGGACGCGCAGTCGCTAGATGTGTGTTTTTAATTCTACATACGTAGATAGAATGAAAGAAGGGAGAGAGAGAGAGAGGGAAGGAGAGGAAAAAAGAGATAGCGCTATATACGCGTACAGGAGAGCCGAAAGGAACGTAGCGGGCCTCGTTTTCCGCGTAAGGGCGGTTCCCGACGCCATTTTGCGCGCTCGGAAGGGTTGCGCGCACCCCCGACAGCCTCTGAATTTACTCTAATTACTTTTCCCCGGCATTACGCGTTGCGAAAATGTTATTGGTAACAAAGAGCTGCCCCGGGAGTTCGCTGTGCGCTGGACCGTCCATGATATAAATATAGCACGTACGGGAGGGATGAAAAGGAGGAAAAAGTTGAAAAAAAAAAATTAAATTTCGTCGAAAATCAACGGTGCTTTTTCATCCTTCGTGCTTTCGCACGGTCTTCTCCCACGAGCCCGATAAATTAACATTTACACGTTTGAAAATCCATAAAGCCTTTATATACTTCTCCGGACGTTTCGATACTCAATAAGGGGGTTGTTTTTCCACTGTTTTTTTTTTCCCCCAAGAAATTATAACTTTTTTCATCTACGCACTTGCGGTATTATTAAAAATCATGTAATTGGCTAATGAGTTTTCAATAAATCCAAATAAAGTACATTTTATGAAATTTCCGGGAAATATTTTCTAATAATTTGTGAATTTTCCAGGAATTGCAAAGTATGTTGCGCGTTGTTCATTGATTTTTCGACATGCTTAATTTTGAAGCGATTCTCTAATGAAATTCCTCAGTTATTTTTATGAAAATGAGTCAACGGTAAATTAAGACATGAAAATTGAAATTAAAATTTAATTTGAAATAAAATTTAAATAATATTGAAAAAAAAAAAAATTAAAAAAATACTTTAAATAAAAGGGTATGGATTTTGGACTGATCTTGACAAAGATTGCTTATAGGGTAATAGGTAATTTAATTTCATTACTTGTATTGAAGAAAAATTGAAATCTTTACATGAAATTATTTTGTTCAATATAAATAATTGACAAGAACTTTTGTTGAGCAATATTAATATGATAACATAATTTATAAAATCAAAAATTTTATTCTTATCAGATTACTGCATAATTATCCCCAATTGTATGAAGAAATAATATAAGATTTTTTCTATATATTTTGAAATAGAAAAAAAAATATTTTACAAGTAAATAGTAAATAATGTTCTAATGTGAAAAAAATCGATTTTTTTTAGTATGCTGAACCAAACAGATCAAGTGGAAAATTTTACTGCACAAAGAAGAGCAAGAAAGGAATTTTCTGTGAAAAAATCGTGATTGACACCCGTAAGGGACATATTTAAATACAGCGACAAAATTTTTTTTATTTTTATCTTTCAAATGTAATGATTGAAAACTTATAAAAAAATTACTTCTCAACATCTCTTATCCATAATTCTTAGCAGAAAATTTGTTGTAAAAAAATATTCAGTCGAATAGTTACAATAAAATAAATACTGAAAAACACGTTTTTTTTTAAAATTGTGTCCTCACTTTTTGGACTTAAAAGCGGAAATTTTCAGGACATTTTTTTTTCAATTACAAATCGATCAGCCATGTGGATTTTTAAAAATACTGCAATAACTGCAATAAAATTTAAATAAATTGAAATTAAATTAAATTTTTTGGAATGTTCGATGTTTTCTATTTGATTGTATATTAAGGCGTTAAAAATGATTAGTAATGGAATGATATTATTGCTGAAAAAAATTTGTTGAAAAAATGCATTTTTTTTGTTTAAAAAAATTCGTTCCGTCGAGCCGCAGCCGTTGAAATAAAAAATCGCCAACTGTACGATCCTAAAATCTTCATTGGTACATTAATCAGCGTAAATAATTTCTTCATCGATCAACAAAAATCTCCAAAAAAATTCTAAACGTGAGAATTACCCACGACCCGATAAAATTCCAATGGAACACAATCGATAAATGAACAATTATTATCAGCAGATTGGGGTCCGTTCTCCACTGAACCAGTGCTCGAAATAAACGACGATACACAAACCTATGCATATATATATATATATATATATATATATATATATATATATATATATATACAGAGTTGAAACGTTCCCGATTGAGCAAGAGAATTCTCATCCATAATGGAACGGTGCGCGCGCTCGCATTTCGGTGTTTCCGCCACGAAAAAGGACCCACAGGACGAAAAAGGATACACAGGAGTCTTTGAAACATAAAATGGGTATCGTACGTCTATTCTCTTGTGATACAAAATCCAGAAGAGGGATAACACGGTATGCAAAAATCTCGGTTGACAGAGGAAGTGAAAAATCTTGGTCCAACGATAATTTCTTGATAGGAGTGACACGCCGGATTGTGTCGAAAGATTAAGAGAAAAGGAGCAACGCGAAGAGGCAAAAAAAGTATAAACAAAAATTGAGTAAAAGGAAATGAGAGCAAAAAATCATGCACATTTGAAATTTGCACATAGCTTCCTCATTTTCGCCCTCCTGTCTTTTTATCCTTTACGAGGACCTCCTTGACCATCTTTATGACATGAATGTTTATTATCATGGCTTCCTTATAAAGGAAGCTTCGAGAACGATGGAAACAAACGAAAAAGCTACGTGCAAATTTCAAATTTGCATGATTTTTTAACAATTCAGTTCAATAACATTAATAATTGTTTTTGTCGTTTAGTGTATTGGTGCTAAAGAAGTTATCGACATCTGCTAAATTAGGAAACTTAGTGTTGACAAGTATTTTTCCGAAATTTCAAAAAAATTTTGAGAACGAACCTTTCGAGCGTTTTTCACCAAATTCAAAACTAACCATTCTTATCATCTAGTGTATTTATGCAAAAAAATGTAGCTCGGTACTTCTAAAAATACTAATTTAGGAGCGTTAACAGAATTTTTTGGAAAATTTCAAAATTATTTTTTAACCGAACCTCTCGAGCGATTTTTATGGAATTCAGTATTATTTTTCAGTCATTGAATATATCGGCACAAAAAAAATTCAGCTCGATAGATGCAAAATTACAAAAGTTAGAGAACTTACAAATTTTTTGCGAAAAATTAAATTTTTTTTTGAACGGTACCTCTTCAGCGATTTTTTTCAAATTCAATCCCAACCGTCCTTATTATAAAGTGTATCTGCACATAAAATTTTAGGCTGATAACTGCAAACTTACGAGAGTTAGATGACACCCAAACATTTTGGAAAAAATTCAAAGTCCCGCCAAATTGACAATTATTTTGCAACTTCAAAAAAATTTGCACTGAGTAAAGGGCCATGGATGATCTATTCGTATACCAAATTTCACGTCAATCGCTTCAACTGTTCTCCAGATATTTTCATTTTAAGGAAAGCACAAAGCGTACACAAATACATACGTGTCATTCTAGCCCAAGTGTGTAAACCCGTGACCCTGACCCTCTCGGATTTATTTGATTTTTTTTTCATATGATCGCATTGAGTCTAAAATACACCCTCATAATTTTTTCAGATTTTTCCAAACATCCCTTATTTCAAATTTTTTTTTTTGAAAAAAAAACGCCATTTTTTAAAAATCTAAAAAAATTCTGAAAAAACCGTGACAATATATAAAAATTTTCAAGCTATCACCCGTAGTGGGCAGATTTTTTTTCTGTGTTTTACGTGATGGATTGAAACAAAAAAATTTTTTTTTAAACGCCATTTTTTAAAAATCTAAAATTCTGAAAAAAACCGTGATAATATATAAAAACTCCTAGCTATCACCCGTAGTGGGCAGATTTTTTTTTCTGTGTTTTACAAGCTATTAACGTTCTCAAAATTCCAAAAAATTCTCAAATAGCTCACCTTGAGCAGATACTCAATTTGAGTACCTAAATAATTCAGTATCTGCTCAAGGTGAGCTATTTGAGAATTTTTTGGAATTTTGAGAACGTTAATAGCTTGTAAAACACAGAATAAAAAATCTGCCCACTACGGGTGATAGCTTGAAAATTTTTATATATTATCACGGTTATTTCCGAACTTTTTTAGATTTAAAGAAAATGCCGTTAAAAAAAAATTTGTTTTTTTTTAAATCCATCACGTAAAAAACAGAAAAAAAATTTGCCCACTACGGGTGATAGCTTGAAAATTTTTATATATTGTCACGGTTTTTTCAGAATTTTTTAAGATTAAAAAAAATGGTTAAAAAAAAAAATTTGAAACAAAGGACGTTTAAAAGAATCTGAAAAAATTATGAGGGTGTATTTTAGACTCAATGCGATCATATAAAAAAAAATGACACAAATCCGAGAGGGTGAGGGAAACGGGTTTACACACTTGGGCTGGATTACCTCATACACACATACATACGTCCGGACATTTTTTCAAAATGGGATTTCTCGACGTTTTGGGACATTTTGAACATACTGACATGAAAATTGCGAAAAAAAAAATTTCGCGAAAACGAAGCTTCCTCTATGAGGAAGCAAAAAGGGTATACGTCTAAATACAGAGGCCTGGTACACGCGAAAGCTCATGGTTGGGTAAAACCGATGTACGGAAGAATATAAATCGTTCGAGAAGGCATCGAGGGAGAGAGCAAATGGAGGAAAAGGGGTGAGTGCGCCATATACAGGATCGGGAGGGTTCGCTGAAGGGTATCACGAGCTTTTAGAAGTATAGAGGGTGGTTGCGGTACCCTGGGGTCTCCTCTTCGATACCCTCGTATGTATGTCCGTGTATCCCGTAGCTAATTCGAAAAACGCCAAGCTTAAAAGTATAAGGGATGGCAAAAATATCCTGGGGCGTATAATCCTGGAGAAACCGACGTGCTGATGTCGGTCGAGAGGGAGAAAGAGAAAGAGAGAGAGAGAGAGTGAGAGGAAAAGCATGTGGGGACCGAACTTTGGAACACCGATTCGTTTTCCTGTTTTTTTCGGTTCTCTTGACCGCGTCCACTGTCGCGGAATCCACGCAGCTGCGACATTATTGCGGGGAACGTCGCGTAGTCTTGGTTCGAAAGCCGAGAGGATCGAGAGGAGACGTGCGGACTCATTTTGGAGGCGCTATGAAAACGGGACCTTAATGCAAAAGGGAAGGGGGGGGGGCGAGAGGGTGCGACCACGAGATACAAATGCCGAGGGGAAGGAAAAAAAAATACGCGGACAGAGGGCTCATGAGGCATTCGTGTATAATAAGCATCGCCGGACACACATATATATATATAAAAGAGAGGCCGAGATAGAGAGACTGTGGCCATAATCCCCGATCAGGATTTCAACGTTCGCGAAACGCTTTTATGAATACGCAAATGTTTCTTTGTTTGCGGAAAAGCTTTCGCTCTTGCGCTTGTCTCTTCTTGTACGAGAGACCCGATAGAAAATGGAAGGGAAAGAACAAGATGTGGGTGTGTGTGTATAAAAGCGATGGTGGAAAAAGAATGGCCTATCGGGGAGAGCAAAAGAGCTTCGCGGATCCGGGTTGAAAGTTTCCCCTTGACATCGGCTTGCCAAACGGTTAAAATGCTAAATGATCGCGGGGCTTCGTTAACATTAACGGTGATGAGACAAAGAGAGAGAAAAGGAGAGAGAGAGAGAGAGAGAGGAAAAAGAGGAGTCGAATGGGGAGAATGAGAAAAGTACCGCACACATGAAGCTCATCTGCTGCTGTTGCTGATAGGCCGACGCTTTTTTCGGCAGAATAAGCCTCGTCGCTCCCCGGGAAGATGGCCAACCCCTTTTCCGTACCGCGTTTTTCCAGCTCTCCCTTTGTGAATATATGGGTGATTCTCCCGAAATACTCATTTTCGAGGGTACAACAAATTTGTGTTTAAAATAATCATTTTGACTTCTAAAAGTGTTGGTGACCTTGGTATTTAAACGTCATTACCACTTGGACAAAAGCTGGTCTTTCTATTTTACGGGATTTATCGTACTTTGAAGAAATTTTAGTGCGAGAGGAGTAAATCCGAAGGCAGAGAAACGATGCAAGCCTTTTGCTATAACGTTTTTAATTAGTTTATTTCAGTATTTTCAGTTTTATTAGAATATTTAATATTGGAAGACTTATAGGTGGTTGTAATAAAAAATAAAACGCCAATACAAACTGACTGTTTCACTTCCTTGAGCAAACACATCAAATGACGCAACATTTGCACGGAGAAAAATGATCAGTGAGAACTGTTGAGATTCCCATTAATTTTTACAGTTTTCTCCATCAACAGCGCCTCCTGGAAGGGCAAACAGTGAAATTTGCATATTTCTTTAATACAATATACAGATGTCACATATGACATGGTACATGTCCATCAGACGAATTTTTACAGTGTGGAACAGTAAAATGTACACTATGTGAAACGTTATATTTCTGTTGTATCCGGTGAATTTTTTACACATTTCACATTGTAAAAATTATCCATGGCCCGTGAAAAAATTACAGTGTACATTGTAAAAATTGAAAAGAACGTAATATATTTTGCGGTACGTTTTTTATATTTCACTAAAAATACTGCAATTTCTAAAATAAATTATAGTGTAGTGAAACGTTTCGATATTTGAATAAATTCCAATTTATTCAAATATTGCAATAAACCGTTATTTATCCTCGCTCAGGCTCATAACTACGAGGGCTTGTACTGGACTAATTAATCGTGAGATCAATTAATGAAGCGAATCTAGTTTAAACTCACACCCATAAAGAGCACGAACGTCACCGAAATGCAATGGTGATCCGTTAAGAAAATATAGTCTTCAGTCCATAGGACTGCTCGACCACAGAACGCGGGTGACGTTCCAACAATTGTATGTAAATTGAGGACGCCGGTGTTGGTAATACATCGGACCTTATAGGTGCTCGGTGGCTCTCTCACTGGCGCGAGAGGGCGCGCCGTCCTACGCTATCTGGCGGATCTCGGGCGAAATGCAGAGATCGTGGCACGCCGCAGGTCGTCCCGTTACAGTGCCACACTGTGAAAATTGAAATTGACGTTGCATATTTTGCGGTACGCATTTGATTTTTCACTGGGAACACTGCAATTTCTAATTATGTGCTTTGAACATTCTACAGAGACGATTGTAAATTTTACAGTTCAAACACAGTGGATTTCGTCGTTTCTGCTTGTTATTTCTACTTTGTCATTTTTTTGCGGTGAACATTGCATTTTTTACAGTGTAAATCAGCATTTATAATGGTTTGAAAAGTAGAAACTACATTAAATCCATTAATTTATAATGGATTCCCAGTAAAACGCCTGAATTACAGTTCTGAACCGTAAATTCTGCCTTGAATTCAATATTTTTTCAAATATTACACATGAATTGTCACTGATCATTTTTTTCCGTGAAGGTTACAGGCCAGAGGAATGATTTTTAGGGGTCAAACACCATAAAAAAACGATTGAAATGATTTTTTTGAAAATCTGTTCCGACACCCTGTTTCAAATAGTGATCTAATATACTCTGGTAAAAAAATCTAGGAAATTAGAGGTATTATTAAAAATCAATTGGGTTACAACGAAAATGAGTATTTCTGGAGAATCACCCATATATGGCGTGTCTTTCTCCCTATTTCTCTTGAAACAGGCCGAGTCTCAGCGGCATTGCACCCTCTCACCCTCATTGTCCTCTGCCGCGGGCGAGAACTCGCCCTCGCCCTCGCTTATGTATTTTCTCTTGGACGCTACACGTACGACTCTCCTCTCCCTTTTCTCTCCTCTCCTCGTAACGCACAGGAGAGAGTGTATACGATTTCCAGAGCTGTTCCCCACTAGGACCAGAGGAGCATACGAGGCACTTTGAAATATTATACAGAGAAAGACCACGCGGTGCCGTATCGCGACACCAGAGTCCTCTACGTCCGGCCAACAATGAGATATCATCCCCCGAGTAAAAAACCAACCCCTCCTTGACCCTCTCGCTCTTACTCTCTGCGCAAAAGCCTAAACACCCTCTCTCGACTATATATCTATACAACCACCCCCATCGCCACCCTTTTTACTACCCCTTCGCAAAACTGAAGGAGCCTTTGTCGACCGAGAATTTTTCGGATAATTTTTAATTAATCTGTTCGTCGTGACTGGCTGCGAAAGCTCTATCTCTCCGTCGACTTTCTCTACCTCGCCGCCCTGTCTTCGATCTTTCTGTCTCTCTCTTTCTCTGTGTCAAGGGCCTGTATTCCCGAAATAAATACGCTAAAAAAAGAAGAAGAAAGAGCTTCAGTGATGACGCGAAGAATCGTATGCAGATTGCTTTGCTGTGGTGATTATATATCGCGATATATATATATATATATGGGGAGATCACAGTTTTAATAACCAAGCGGGCTTGAAAAATTCGTATTACGAGAGACTCTCTTAATAACTCGTTCTGATGAGCTTCCTTTCAAGCTCGCTCGTATCGCACAGTTGACAAGATCATTATTTCTCCTGAAATTTCGTACACGCTCGTGTATTGAATTACCGATCACGATCTCCCGTCATAAGGGAAGATTCAACCGGCCATGATTTATCGTCGAGAGGACGCATGCATGCGACGTGTGAGATGGAACCCTTTTTGACAAAGATATTTTCGGATATTTGAACTGAAATTATAGAACTTGAATTAATTTTATTGGGAGCGATTTTAGTAGTTTTGGGAACTATTTGATTCTGCAGTTTGTTGATTTTGGGATACTTTTTAGCTGCAGTTTTTTTTTCTGCTGCTCAGATTATTATTTGGGTTTAATTTTTTTCGGCCTCGTAAAGCTCGTAACCTCAGAAAATTAAAAAACTTCATATAGTTGAAATGTTGTGAAAAAAAATTAAGGAAGCCATGTGCAAATTACGATTTTTGGAATTTTATTGTATCAGATCTTTAGATAGATTCTTAGGTCGATTTTTAAGTGGGTTTTTACACAAGCAGAATTTTATTTTTTTAATGAGGATCATAATTTTATTTCTTAGAATTGCCATTCAAAACATAAAATAGCGATCCTTCAATTTTCATGGCACGAAATCGTTAGATATCAATCTTTCCGCATTCAAATTCGGTTTAAATCTTTTAGCCTTCTTCTAAAGCTTATAACCTCAAAAACTTTCGAATTTTGATATAGTGGAAATATTCGAAAAAAGTATTGAGAAAGCCATGTGCAATTTACAATTTTTACAATTTTATTGAATTGGGTCCTTAGACAGATTCTTGTATCGACTCTTGAGTGCATTTTTACATCAGCAAAATTTTTCTTTAATTTTTAAATTAGGATCATAATTCCCTCTACTAGAATTACTATTCAAAACATAAATTAACGATCCTTCAATTTTCATGGCACGAAATCGTTCGATACAAATCTTTCCGCATTCAAATTCAGGTTAAATCTTGTTAGCCTTCTCGTAAAGCTTTTAACCTTAAAACTTTCGAAATTTCATATGGTTGAAATTTTAGAAAAACAATATAGAGTAACCCATGTGCAAATTACAATTTTTATAATTTTATTGAATCGGATCTTTAGGCAGATTCTTGTATCGATTTTTAAGTACATTTTTACATGAGCAAAAATTTTCTTAAATTTTTTAATTAGAATCATAATTTTCCTTACTAAGATTATTATTTGAAACATAAATTAACGATCCTTCAATTTTCATGGCACGATATAGTTTGATACTAATCTTCCCGCATTTAAATCCAGTTTAAATCTTTTTAGTCTTCTCGTTAAGCTCATAACCTCAAAAACTTTTGAAATTTGATATAGCGCAAATTACAGTTTTTACAATTTTGTTGAATCAGATTTTTAGACAGATTCTTGGATCGATTTTTAAGTGCGTTTTTTCATCGGCAAAATTTTCCTTGAATTTTTGAATTAGAATCATAATTTTCTCTACTAGAATTACCATTTAAAACATAAATTAACGATTCTTCAATTTTCTTCATTGAATTGCAGTTTGTTTCAAAAATGAAATCACTAATTATCATTTATTAATTTATAACAATAATTAATAATTAAAAATTTTGAATAAGAAACGAATGATACTGGATTTCGACTTTGGTACACAATTAAATTCTCACGAATTATAGCTCAAAAGAATTTACATCGCCAACGAGATTCGAGCAAATCTCACGAAAAGGATCGCACGATAATAAAATATTGTAGAAATTGAATCTCAATGGAGTATCGATCGGGACCACTTTAACTGCGTCGGGGCTTCAATCGACCGGCTTCCAATTTTTTTTTGTCTTCTTTCTCGTCTCTCCCGCTGTTTCGCGCGCGCTGCGGCGAATTTTTGGCAAATTTCGAAACGAGCTCGGTCAATCGCTCGACCCGCTGTGCAGCACGCGAGCAAATTAATCAAACGATAGCGCAAAAAAAAAAAAAGAAGTCGAAAAAAAATTGGAACGAGGAAGTTATTGACAGAAGGTGTGCCGCGAGGAGAGGCGGCGGCGACGAGGTATGAAAAATAAATGAAATTCAATACACGAATCGCTCGAGGTCGGTATGGTTAATAAGCAAAAATCCGTCAACCTTCGTGAATGCATGGCGATGGCGCCGATCGGGCCAATCGAATGTGTACCTGCGTACATCACAACGATTCTCGCGTACGCATATTTTGTCCTATACGTGTATCAATAAATACGATCGTCCGTACGATTTACCGATCGAAAAGGGAAATTTGCCCCGAGCGTTTCTCCGATTCTTTATTTTTATCGGTTAATCTCCATCTTCGTTATTCCCACTCTTCATTCTCCGTCTCTTTTGCTTCGGATTCTCCGAGTAAAACGAATGGATTTATTCAGAACTGGCGATACAGGGCGACAAATTAACGATAAATTAAGGGAGGGACGATATTTTTGACAAGATACACAAATTACTTAAAAATTCTGGGATAGGGGAGACCGGGGACAAAAGTAACAGGGTACAGTTGTAACCAGGGTTGCAAATAATGCATTACTTTTTTTTAATGCATTTGCATTTTCATTCACCATTAACCATTACAATTAAATGGTTAATGGAAATTATTTTCATTAACCATTAACCATTAAATGTTAATGGTTAAAGAAAATGCAATTGCATTAAAAAAGTAATGCATTATTTGCAATGTAATTACAACGTAGTGTGTAATAGAAAAAATTTCTATCACCCATTGCAATGTAATGTGTAATGGACAAAACTTTGATTGCAATTTTGGGAATGGAAAAATATAGATGACTGAATTATTGCAGTTTTGACTTAGGACTTAGATTTTTAGAATTATAATATAGATGCTTTTTAGAGCTTGAGGTGAAAATCTAAGTCCTAAGTCAATAAAATGTAATGCAAAATTGCAATAATTTATTCATCTATATTTTTCCATTCCCAAAATTGCAATCAAAGTTTTGTCCATTACACATTGAATTGCACTAATAATATAGATGCTTTCTATAATTATAATATAGATGCGTTTTAGAATTTAAGGTACCTGAAAACCTAAGTCCCAAGTCAATAAAATGTAATGCAAAATTGCAATAATTTATTCATCTATATTTTTCCATTCCCAAAATTGCATTCGAAGTTTTGTCCGTAACACATTACATTGCAATGGGTAATGGAAATTTTTTCTATTACACACTACGTTGTAATGGGCAGGGTTGCAAATAATGCATTACTTTTTTTAATGCAATTGCATCTTCATTAAATTTTTATGGTTAGAGGAAAATATTTCCACTAACCATTAAATTTTAATGGTTAATGGAAATTAATTTCATTAGCCATTAAAAAAGTAATGGTAAAAAAATTTCGCAACCCTGGTTGTAACATAGCGAATATCTGCCAAACTATAGTAGCTACCACCGTGTCCCGCAGGCACATAATTCGTCTTGCAGTTCCTCACATTTGGTTACTAGGCTCGGAGACATCCGCTCTAAACAAACTTGACCAGAGAGGTGTATTGGTATTGCCAGGCCCAAAGTAAACTTTTGCGGCTTTCGATAAACACGAATATCTCGATTACTGTGCTACATATAGTCATTTTTTTTTTCATAAGCTTCTTTGGACATTTTTGTGTCAACTTTCGCGGTTTTTAAAGTCTTCAGTTTGAGAAAATTAATCAAATTGTAACTTTGAAGTAGAAAAAACCATCTGAGGACATTTGTAACACTTTTGCCGGGGACGGTTGTAACAGTTTGTCGGCTGTCAGTTGTCATGATAATTTCACATCTAAACATCGAATCTAACGTCAAACGGACCTTTTTTTAAGTTTCTGTGTGCAAAAATGCCTCTGCAACGCGTAAGAATCACGCAACGAGCCTGTGCCGACGTGTCAACGTACGAAGAAGCGTATGAAAAGATCAATAATGGAAAATCGATACAGGCAACCACGGCACGTATCTTTGGGTTATATGCCATGTTTCTTTGACAAGTTTGGTGTGTCTGAGACTCTATTCAATTATTTCATGATTTTTATCAATTCGATACGTCTATTTCCATGTGTTAAGATTTTATCATTGTGACCGTAATATATATCCCTGTGATAATGTTTGATGTTGTAATAATATTATATAATATTGGTCAGAATGAAAGATATAATTTTGTGTTGAAATCTTATGTTACAACTAGCCCCATCGACCGTTACAACTGTCCCCATCGACAGTTACAACTGCCCCGGGGTAGGGGACGGTTGTAACAATTTCTTACACTTTTTATAAAGGCCCACACTTTTTTTCAATTCTAGTTACAGGCTTCAACATAGAACCATTTTGTAGACCATTAAATGCTTTATGCAGGGGTATACGTGTCATTTACGTAAGCGTTATACTTTGGGCCCAGGAAAAACCAAAATACAGATTGTTACGACTGTCCCCGGTCTCCCTTACGCGAGCTTTTTTTCCATGCTAAAGATTTTAATATTCATAGCAGTTTCCCTTTGTTAACTTTTCTTTTTTCTTCTTTATGAAGTTCTTTCAATATTCAGTCATTCGATTTTTTATAGACTAATTTTTAATACATCAACTTGAATGTTTGAAGGATGTTCTGTAATTTTTTGAGATTTTTCCGACCCATAGTTTGGTCACGATACTTGTTCAAAAATGGACAAGGTCGAATCGACCCAGATAAGGGTTAATTAACTTTGACACGGTCGCATAGTGAGTATATTGAAGGTGGAAGAAACGTGGTCCAAAATATCAATAATTCAGGGGTACGGATATCATTTTATGGTTTTGGTATCGTTTTGGCATTAACTGACCGAATTTCCAAAAGCGTGATCTTTTTGCTTGACTCATTAACGATGACCCTAGCAAGTCATTTCACATTTATCGACCAGTGACCCTGTCCGAAATTCCGATGTAATTTTTCAGCCCCACTCACAAAATGTGCGACTCGATATATTGGAACTTTTTTTTCATTATTCCGAAAGTTTTTTAATTTATAATAAAAAGGATCGCCATTAATGTTTGAACACTTGGGGATGAAGAAAAAATATTTTTATACCATAGTGCAACATGTGAAGAATTTTTCATAGTTTCACAAATCGTTATTATTGTTATTATTAATTGTTTTACAAATTAAATTAATAGGATAAACAACGAAAAATGAAAAATCGTGAGAATTTCATCTACCGATCATTCGAGGGTTAATTTTCATATTTCGAGGGATGAAATCCTTTTGTAGTGTGAATAACTATTGGATATGCTGGTCCACGAATTACTCAATATTTTCAAGTTGCAAAAACATTGTTAAAGTTATGGGAAAAAGTTGCTTTGCACTTGTGAACGAGGCCGACGGTGTGAATTTTCCTTTCTGTCTCGAAAACTCCCGCAAAGTTTTCTCTTCTCACGCGTCCATCTTAACACTCACGAATTAATATTTGTAAAAAGAATCACACAAATGTTCCTTGGAACATTTTGAAGAAAGTTTAAATTTTTTAAATAAATTGACGTTCGTGCAATTTGCGAAATAACATTGAATTCGGGGCTCAGTTTTTCGCCGTCGGCGCCGGAATTCCATTTATCTACGTTATTCATATGACGAACCAATTTATTTTCCATATTCCCTCGTCGAGAAAACTTCATTGTTCATTTTCCAACATTAAAAACCATAAAAAATAGCTGATATATACTTTTGTATCGTTAATTTAACCCGAATGCGTTTGAGCCTCATTTAAACGCGTTAAATAACCAAAAATCAAGACTTTTACGGTCAAAACTTGTACTTTGAGAATGTCTGTCCCGATTGAAGACCGTTGTGAATTTTTCCCCATGTAAAAATTATATTTCAGCCGAATTTTTCGAATATTCCTGATCAAAGCGCCGCTTCGCCCCAATAAAAAGCTCCGCCATCGCGAATGCGACACTTTTTTCAAGCTGACATCTCACGAGTAAAGTTTATTTAAAAAAAAACAATTTTTTTTTGTATTCGAATAAAAATTTCATACATTTTCCGGGAGGAAATCGAGCATCGGACGAGAGATTCGGGCGGGTCGAGGCGCTTTCGCCCGGGGAAAAATAAAAATGGGCGACTTCAACCGACCCATAGACGCGCAACCCTCGTTCACCCTCGCACAACATGGCGGCGAACTGATCCCGTTCTCAAACGACGAATCTGCTTTTCCCTGCGCTCGCCCGAATAATTAACGTTCTAAGAACGAAAATGACGTACCTCAATTATTTAAAAAAAAAACTGGAAATTTCATCGATATGCAAAAATATTTATGATTCAACAATCGACAGAAGTAGCTTGAGTAACTTTCCATTTCATTCCATTTTTAAGGCGGTATTCTGGTCTAGAGACAAACAATTTTTTCGAGCTCAAGAAAAGAAAAAAAACATATTTTTACCATTTTTTTACAATATATTTATTAATATTTTGACAATTGAAAAAAAATTGTAAAAAGAAATAAATAAACTTGTGAAGTTGGGACCACTGAGAAAACAATGTATTAGGATTTGTTAACTGTTAACGAATGTAAAGTTGAACATAGCGAAATCAATTATTTTTTAACAGTTAATAAATTAAATAAGCATTTTTTAACAATATTAATACATTATTTTGACACAAATAAAATATTTCTTAACGACTAACAAATTTTGTAGCCGTTAAGGAATATTTAAGTAAAAGTGCCAACTAAATAATAAATTTCTTTACTACAAATAAACTGTTTTCTCAGTGTAAAAAAAGGGGTGTGCTAGCTGACACGATTGCAACCTTTTTGGTCATCCGATACAAAATTTAAAAAAATATGCTTAAGTTACTATTCTACTTTAGAAGGCCAAAAAAGCAAATTTTTGAGATTTTTTTTTCTCAGTTCCTTTATCAGATATGACTGTAGAACTGTTGTTACAACATTGTTTCATTCTTCTAAAGTACAAAAAAAAATTATTTTTCACTTCGATTCTTTGAATAATTTATAGAAGGCACCAAATTCGAAAATGTCTTGTCCCGTGGTCGACACTTAATCTCAGGATTGGCAAGTCTGACACAAAAAAATAAAAAAGCATTTCAAAGAGGAAGGGTTCTTATACAACAACTAACCACCGTTAATGAAAAATCGATTTAAAAAAAAAAATGGCTGATGTTTGAAATAAAAATAAAAATTTAATTTTTCACAATTCATTTCAAACATTCGCCATTTTTTTCTTTTAATCGATTTTTTATTGACGGTGGTTATTTGTTGTGCAAGAAACCTTCCTTTTTAAAATGCTTCTTTAGTTTCTTGTTTCAGACTTGCCAATCCTGAGATTAATAACTGCCGACCATGGGACAAGACATTTTCGACTTTGGCGCCTTCTATAAATTATTCAAAGAGTCGAAATAGAAAATAAATTTTTGTTTTGTACTTTCGAAGGATGAAACAATATTGTAATAACAGTTTTATAGTCATATCTGATAAAAAAAAGCTAAGAAAAAAAATCTTAAAAATTTGCTTTTTTTGGCCTTCTAAAGTAAACTAGTGCCTTAATTAGTAAGAATCTCTTTATTAGGGTGATTCATTTCAGGACAACTATTTTTTTTTGACCCATCGTGCCCGAAAACCTTCAGTTGGTACCCAAAAACGAAGTTTCGTGAAAGGGGGGTGTTGTCAAAAAATATTTAGAGGTCGCGAATCAGAATTGAAGGTCTTCCATTTGATTAACATTGAAAACAAAAAATTTCTCATTATTAGTGTTACCATTCCGCGAATTTTGATACTGCGATATTCTCCAAGTGGGTTCTTATAGGAAATATGATATTCTACAATAAAGTTCATTGAGTCATGTCCGCAAATTCAACTGTTTCAGCGGTATCATGATTTCAAGTGAATAGTGTATGAAAATATCTATTCAAATGGCTGTAACGCCTAAGCTATTGGATATATCGAAAAAATTCAAATGAAAACTTTGTAGAGAAAGTAATTTGCTACAAAAAAGTCTCATAAGCCGAGCCCGTAAATTCAACTCTTTTTCAGGTATAGGTGTATGAAGTAAAATAGATAGATATTTTTTTGTTTTATTCAATCAAACGAACTCCATTTTCTATGAGATAGCATGTACAAAATCATCAGAAAAACCATTCGACAAATGTCACAAAGACTTCCCTATGCAAATAAATCAAAACAAAAAACAAAAAATCTATTTATTTTACTTCATCCATCTATAGCTAAGAAAGAGTTGAATGTACGGGCTCGACTTATGAGACTTTTTTATAGGAAATTACGTTCTCTACAAAGTTCTCATTTGAATTTTTTCGATATATCTAACAGCTTAGGCGTTACAGCGGTTCGAATAGATATTTTCATACAATATTCACTTGAAATAATGATACCGCTGAAACGGTTGAATTTACGAACATGGCTCAATGAACTTTATTGTAGAGTATCATATTTCCTATGAGAACCCACTTGGAAAATATCGCCATATCAAAATTCGCGGAATGGTAACACTAATAATGAGAAACAAATTTTTTTCAATGTTAATCAAATGGGAAACCTCCAATTTTGATTCGCGACCTCTAAATATTTTTTGACAACACCCCCCCATGAAACTTCGTTTTTGGGTACCAACTAAAGCTTTTGGGCATGATGGGTAAAAAAAAAGTTGACCTGAAATGAATCACCCTTTATAGCCTCTACCTCAGAGAAAACGGACAACAAATTTCGCAAAATGGCGGCTGTCTGTACACAAAAGGAGTATTCCGATTCTATTTTTCATAGTTTTTAATTTTTCTACAATAGTAAAAAATAACTTTATACAAATTTTAGGAGCGATAGAGAGTACATTGAAAATTGGTACAAAATTTCAAAAAAATCGCTTGACTAGAACTTGGGATATCATGTCAGCTGTGTTGAGAAAAATAGTTTTGAGAAAAACGTCTATATTCCAATTTGCTGCGTCACTAAAAAAAACTTCGTAAATTATTGGAATTAAAAAATTACCTTTCGAGGCAAAATATTCTCAAAGGTCAAAACTTCAAGAATCTGCAAAAAAAAAAACGATTTTTTCAAAATTCTCGACCAGAATACCGCCTCGATCATGACCCACCCTTTAGCAGAGTGCACCAACTATCGGGGTTAACCACAATTTTTTTTTTCGATTCCGCCATGTTTTTTTTTTCTATCTCCATCATTTGGGAGCGCCAACGATGTGAAAGATCGATAAACGGTAGAGTTGCAAAAAAAGAGCAAAAAAAAATGTCAGTTTCATTTCTGGTGCCCTGTTCTACTGTTGCTCGTGTCGTTTTTCCTTTTTTTTTTTATTTCTTTTAATACCGCCATTTTTTTCCCACCCTGAACAGCGCAAAATCGAGAGCGAGAGTGGAACACTTTCGTTTTTATAGGATGCATAGAGAGGAGCGAAAAAATAGCAGAAAAAAAAACGAGGGAAAAAAAAGAAAATGACAACCAACGATGGTTTTGGTTCGATTGTTTTTTTTTTACCTTCTCTGTGTGTACACGAACGCAATGAACAGGATGTGCATACACGTGTTAACAGAATTGGTCACCGCGAACGAGCGCAACACGTTATACACAACCATGTTAATGAAAATATTTGCATTTTTTTTTTTTTTACTTTTTTTTTCGTACATCGTTTCGCCGGAATTATCGGTTTCACGTGGAGAGAAGAGTGGTCGGAACGGTGGGGAAAAAAAAAAGAAAAAATTTCGTAAGACAGGAAAATGAATCGACAGACCTGCGTGTGACGATTGCGATTCGCTTGGATTACTTTATCGTCGATTCGTCGACGCACACACCCCGCGCGTTAACTTTTTCGCGATACGGATGATCGGCTCGTTTCGTCTCCGATGCGACATACAAACGCGTTTATATCAGTACCGACTTTTTAAAAATCCACAAACTCCCGTATTTCTCTCTCTCTCTCTCTCTACTTTTTTTTTGTTCTCTCGCGCATGAAACGTACAAATGTTTGTTCATCGAGTTTTTTCCCCAAAGGCAATTTTTTTTGTCCGGCCCCATCGTTCGATCGTAAAGACAGGTGCGCGTCGAGCCAACGTTTGGATTTTTTTTTTAACCCCACGAGAATAAAAAGTAGCAAAATACGACAAATACCGCGCTTACTTTCCGACACGTTCCGATTTTTCTTTTCCCCCTGGGCCCTTTCCGTTTTTCGATCGATTTACTCTCATAGTCTTGTTTTTTATTTTTATTGTGGGCCTGATAGAGCGATTTCGCGCGATAAAAGATGCGGCACTTGTGAAGGAATACGACGATTTTTTAAGGAGACTCGGTCGAGACTGATTGCGAGGTGAAATAATGCGCGAAAGGCTGAAGAGCCGAGCACGATGACGCCAAGAGACCCGTTCGGGTCAACTGGGGTCCTCTGGCAGGTCGCAGGGTCGAAACGTGGGACTCAGAAGGGCGACCTGCAGTCACGACCAATCAGAGAGCTCCCTTGCGGGAACGGGTTCGCCGCGAACTCTTCTAGCCCTTGTTTTCTTCGGGGCCTCGTCTTGCACATCAAAATCCTTTTCTCTCTTTTCCTCCCTTCTTTTTTTTCTATTTTTTAATTTATTTTTTATTTAATCATTACTCTCTAAGAATTTTAGCTTTATTTTTATTTGGAGATCATCTTCTAATTGAAAACAAATTATTAAAATTAATATTTTCATAATTTTTGAATTATTAAAAAAAATTTATTATTATTCATCGCATATGATAACGAATATTTTATAATTAAACGAATTGATTGACGACTTAATTCGAAAATAGAACTAATAATTGATAAAATAATAAATGAAAAGTGAATAATTATTTCATAATAATTATATATTATGAAGTGGAAGGAGTTATTACTCTCTAAGACTATTATCTTTATTGTTATTTGGAGGTCATCCTCTAATTGAAGAAAAAAATTATTAAAAAACTAATATTTTCATAATCTTAGAATTATTTCAAATAAAAATTGGATTAATATAAAAGTATTAAATTTATTAAAAATAATTGTGATTGAAAAATTAATAATTAAATATATAATTTAATATGTGATTCATATTATTTCTCTAAATAATTTTTTTTAATTATTCATCTCATATGATTAATAGATAAATATCTTATAATTAAAGGAATAGATTGATGATTGAATCTAAAAATAGAACGAATAATTGATAAAATAATAGATGAAAAGTGAATAATTATTTCATTATAATTATATATTATGAAGTGGAAGGAGTTATTACTCTCTAAGACTATTATCTTTATTGTTATTTGGAGGTCATCCTCTAATTGAAGAAAAAAATTATTAAAACTAATATTTTCATAATTTTAGCATTATTTCAAATAAAAATTGGATTAATATAAAAGTATTAAATTTATTAAAAATAATTGTGATTGAAAAATTAATAATTAAATATATAATTTAATATGTAATTCATATTATTCATCTCATATGATTAATAGACGAATATCTTATAATTAAAGGAATAAATTGATGATTTAATCTAAAAATAGAACGAATAATTAACAAAATAATAAATGAAAGGTGAATAATTATTTCATTATAATTATATATTATTGAAATCGATGGAGTTATTACTCTCTAAGACTTTAATCTTCATTGTTATTTGGAGGTCATTTTCTAATTGAAAAAAAATTATTAAAAATAATATTTTCATAATTTTAGAATTATTTAAAACGAAAATTTAATTGATATAAAAAAATTGATTTCATTAAAAATAATTGTGATTGAAATATTAATATTTAAATATATAATTACATATATGATTCATATTTCGCTAATTAAAAAAATTATTATTATTCATCTCATATGATTTAATAAATGAATATCTTATAATTAAGCGAATAGATTGATGATTTAATCCAAAAATAAAATTAATAATTGATGGAATAATAACTGAAAAGTAATTAATTATTTGATTATACTGATGTATTATTAAAATCAAAGGAGTTATGACTCTCCAAGACTTTTATCTTTATTGTCATTTGCTTTTCTTTTATAAATCTTTTATTTGTCATATATATTTTTTTATTGTTGTAAGAATTTCTATGTTTGCCCAAAGGGCAAACAAATATGTTCTTCCAATTTGGTTCTTCCATTTGGGGCAAAATAAAAGTTTTAGCCTCTGCATCAGTATATTTCGCAGGGCCTTTGGAATTTTTTTTTTAATTCTTCAACATTTACGAGAAAGACTTGTTCGAAAAATTATCGGTAAAACAGATCTTTCACATCCTCTTAATAAAAAATCAATAAATCAATCAATCTCTTCGCTCTTTGCATTTCTACTTTTGCTTTGAAGCTTGCGAGGGCATATCAAAGCTATCAATTAGCCAATTGACCGCTCTCTTTTCCTCCTTCGCGGTGTTGTTTGCATTTACTTCAATTTCGACATTTATTTGCACTTGAGAAACGATTCTTCATATTCAGAATATTTCCTCATTTAATAAATTCAAGTGCGGTTATCTATTTTTAAGTTACATAGCATCTGAACTTCTTAGTCTATTCTAGATTAAATAATGTAGCTAATATAGTAGCATTTGAAATTTTCGCTCGATTACTAAAAAATTTAAAAAGTTAGTCAAGCAATTTTTTTTCAATTTCAAATTTCACGCAGTCCGAATTTCTTCGGGGATTTTTGGGAAATTTAATCATACTCTAATGGGCAGTAGAATCTTATCTATCCGATGTAATATGGGGAGACGTAATCAGTGAAATAATACAGAAACAATTATTTGTTATTGTTAATAACTTTTTATAGCTCAACGTTATTTTTTATTAGTAAATTTAGAGAATGCCGTTCTATTAATTTCGATATTGCAATTTTTGTTGCAAGTGAAAACTTTAAGGATCGTGGAATATCAATCTAGAAATGCATATGCTCACAAAAATTTCTAACAAAATTTAGACTTCTAGTTTCAACAGGGTTTCAAGGTCTTAATCTATCGGAAATTAATCACAAAATACGCATCTCAGAATTTCAAAGGTTTTTCATCGTTGAAAAATTAATTCCCCGAGAAAATTAGATTTTTTTATTTTTTTATTATAAAAAAGTAATTTTTTCTACCATTACTTTTGGCACATTGTTTATCGGCAAGAAGTTACGCCTATCGGCGAAATTTTAGACTGCGAAAGCGAGGAATCGCAAGCGGCAAAATAATGCGATTAACACCACGAGATATTGGTCCCCTTTGAGGGAAACATGCCATTCTCGCGTTGACGACGAGGAACTAAACTTAGTTAGCGCGAACGTCGAAAAGGGACACCTTTCACGTAGAAAAGTGACCAGCCCCGCGATACACGGAGGTGTATATCCATCAGCTGATGGTTATCGATTATACACGTGTGTGGGTAGACTTTTATCGCCTTTGCACCTGAGCCACAGGACTGTGGTCCGAAAGACGACCAATTATTTTCTCCAGAATCCATCAACCATTCGATTCCCTTCGAAACATAGGGGTTTTCCAACCCTTCTCTCTCTCTTCCTCCAAGCTTCCTCTCTTTTTCTACTGCGAGCTTCAGTCCAGGATTTTTAGACATTCACAAAACAAAAAATCTAGCTCATTGATTTTTCGATTGGATTATGTCAGAGAGTGTTCCCTAAGTATAAAACCAAGTTCCTGTCGTCTGAAACCGCGAGCGTTAGCCGCCATCTTGAAATATGCCTTTTTGCAAATATCTCGGAAACGGCGAGTCTTACGTTAAAAATTGTTAGGAGCTTTTTTGCAGGGGATTAAATTTCCCATCTTTTTTGTTCAGAACTTTTTTCTCTATTGTTGGTACTTGCCGAGATATAGTCGATTAAAAAAATCAACATTTTGTTTTTGGAAATTAATTGCATTGCAAAATAACTGCAACCTCGATAATTTTTGAAAATACGAAAAAAAATGTTGTTATTAAAGTTGTAGAGCATAAAATTTTCTACAATTTTTGTATAAAACTTTTTTTTGTAAAATTAATAGTTGCTTTTAATAGTATATTAATATTAATAGTTGCTAATTAATAGTATACTAAGAGTTACGAAAAAAAAAATTCCGAACAAAAATTTCGAATAATGATGAATTTGGAGTATTTTGAATTTTCAAAAATCGTGAAAATCCAAGTTCCATATTTTATTTTTGGTTTAATTTTTTTGATATAATACCTTGTACTGATCTTAAAAGACCCTGAAATTTTCAGAGGTTTTTTTTGTTTCAAAAATATAAATTTTTGAATTTTTAAAAATCGTGCAAATCCACGATAAAAATTAATTTTTTTTATATAATACCTTGTACTGATCTTAAAAGATCCTGACATTTTCAGGATGGTGTGTTTTTGTTACAAAAATAAATTTTTTTGAATTTTGGTAAATAATTTTTTTTTTTTGTTTTTTCTCTGAGTTGAGCAAAATTGAGCAATCATGTAATTCTGTAATTTTGAGCAGTAAAAATTTCAATTAATGACAATTAAAAAAAAAAAAAATTTTACCAAAATTCAAAAATTTATATTTTTGAAACAAGAACACACCATTCTGAAAATTTTTATTGCGCTAGAACTCAGCACTATTGATTTTACAAAAAAAAAAAAAAAATAAATACGAAAATTATAGAAAATTTCATGCTCTACAACTTTGATCTCTACATTTTTGTTCGTATTTCCAAAAATTATCGAGATATTTTCCAAAAATAAAAATTTGGATTTTTTAATCGACTACATCTCGACAAATATTAACAATAGAGAAAAAAGTTGTAAATAAAAAAGTTGTAAGTAAAAAATTTAATCTTCTACGAAAAAGGTCCTTACAATTTTTAACGTAAAATTCACCGTTTCCGAGATAATTGCAAAACGGCCCTTTTCAAGATGGCGGCTAACGCCCACGGTTTCAGACGACACAAACTTGGTTTTATACTTAGGGGACACCCTCTGACATAATCCAATCGAAAAATCAATTAGCAGGATTTTTTATTTTGAGAACTCATTTTTGGAGCTAAAATTCCTGGACACTACTTCATCATATTGCGAATCGATCCCAATCCCTTTTCCGCATATCAATTATTTGACATTGATAAACATGAATTTCGGAGCCAATGACACGACATTGACATGGCACGTATAATCGCCGAATCTTCAATATAAAAAACTGCCCCCAAATGAATATGGGAATGTACTCACGAGTCTCCACTCTCGTTTATTCCCTGGCGATACGATTGAAAAAGTGTCCGGACTAGTTAGGGTTGTACGTCATGGCGTTTCGCGTGTTGCATATTATATCGTTTCGAACGGCGACCTACCCATGAATGTTTATACATTAGGGTGGTCCTAATCTAGGGCTTGGGCGAATTTTTTATCAGATGCTCCCCAAATCGACTCCAAACAATTCAAAAACAATACCCTAATTTTTTCAGATTTTTATCTAGACTCTAACCCCTCCCACCAAGAGGGTAGATTTCCAGATTTGAAATACACGCGTTTCGGCCATATTCTCAGGATATATTTTATTCCAAGTGTAATAATTTTTTAAAAAATCTGTAATAGCGAGATTTAAGTGTTTATTGGTCCTGCTATTTGAGGAAAAATTTACATTATCATACGGGTCAATCTACACGAATTACAATTCGCCTAGATTGACCCGCATAAAAATTTTAGATGAATTGCAATTCATATAGATTGACCCGTATGACAATGTGCATTTTTCCTCAAATAGTAGCACCAATGAACACTAAAATATTGCACTTACAGATTTTTATAAAAATTATTACACTTGGAATAAAATATATTCTGAAAATATGGCTGAAACACGTGTATTTTAAATGGGAAAATCTACCCTCTTTTCGGGAGGGGTTGGAGTCTACATAAAAATCTGAAAAAATTAGGGTATTGTTTTTGAATTATTCGCAGTCGATTTGGGAGGCGTCTGATGAAAAATTCGTCCGAGCCCTTAGTAAGGACCACCTTAGTATACATATATGTGTGTATAGATCATGGAGGTTCTCGTTACGATAGATGCACCCCCGCAGAATGCGATTTCCGATCGTACAAGGGTGGTTTGTAAGCGCATGTGACAGGAATAATCCATCGGGCATTCCAAAGGCTCTCCAATAACGCCAAATCCAGGCTTTTTTGACTCATTCGTCTTTTTTAGCCTTTGGTCACAAAAATCTTGATGAGAGATGGGAATAAAATGATAAATCATTGAAACGAATTTCATGAGAATAATCATTGCGATAGTTTGAAAGAAGTTTTTTGTCATTTAAATAATCATTGTAACTGTTTAAAATCAATGTCAACTATATTTATATTCTTTCCATTGTTTAAGGGGGTCGTCTAGTGTGGAACCTGTTTTTTTTTAAGTTCTTTTTCGAGAATTTTTTTTTCACAAACCATTAAAATAAAATAATTTATGAATTGTGTATCATTTTTATTAACATTTGAACAAACTTTGCGAATTTTTTGAAGTGAATGTATTAAATATTATCGGAGATACACCGGCCAACAGGAACACATTTAAAAAAAAGATGCTCTACTGTTTCCATGATTCCAACCGTTCTGCTTATCTGAAATAAAAAAAAACCAAACGCCATTTCAATTGTGAGACTTGAGGCTCTACCGTGAACCAAGATAAAGTCAGAATTCCAAAAAAATCATTTCTTTAACGCTTTAGAAAAAATATTCAATGCGAAAAATCGATCGAAAAACGCGTTCAAAATTTGTAGAAAGCTCGCTGCGGATAAAGAGGGGTTGCACTAGAACAGGAAAATCGAGTCCTTAGAGATTATTCACATAATCTTTTGGAATATAAATCTAGAGATACTAAGATACCTTTTCAACGACAAGAAAAATCGATTTTTTTGAAATCGTGGAATGGCCTAACTCCTTAAAAGGTTTCATGGGTTTCGAACGTTTAAAAAAAATTTACTCCTTTTTTCTAATGTAATAAATGCATTATTTTAATGCAATTTTAAGCGTATGAAAGAGCAACATTTAAACAATATTTTATAAAATTTTTATTGAAAAATTTAGAAAATTCAAAGAACGTGTCCTTGTGATGGTTAGGATAACTCATGATAGTTTTATCTGAAATTAAAAAAACAAATTTTATCTGTTAGTAAATAGGTATAGCTCGTGATAGAACTAAGGGTTTAAAGGAAAATCGAAAATTGAATTTTTGGCAGAGAGTTGTATGCAAAATAGCGTATTTTTTGGCACAATTTACACTTAATTGTAAAATTAGTTGTAATCGAAAAAAAGAACATTTATTCAATCACTAGTTAACTCTATTTTAAAGAAGTGTCCACATTTCAATGAGATGCATTAGGTTTTGAAAAAACGTCTCCACCAACTTCAAGAATAGTATTTTTGGAAAAAAGCGAAAGAAAGTAAAACCAAGGGGATTTTCAAAACCTCCCTTTTTCCTTGACTTTTACTTTGATCGACTTGAAACCTTGGGAAAATATTCTAGACATATTGCACTATTAGATAAAAAAATACAAAATGGATTTTTTTTAATTTTCAAAGCCATGTAACTCCTTGTAACCCCCCATGTAACCCCTTCAATAAGGCTGCTCGATTTCTCTTGGATCTTTAATTCAAACTGAAAGGAAAAAAATTCGAGAAATATACCTTAAAATATGACTAGAGTACTTCGAAAATTGAAAAATCGTGTCGAATTTTTGGGTCGTTTAAAAATTCGAGGTTGATTGCTTCGGGATCAATGCCATACAAAAACGAGGAAGCGAAAGTGTGGCCCACAAACACACAGTTTTCCAATAAAATCTTCAGGTTCCCACACCCCTTCCGATGTATAGGAAACAGAAACAATACCACCAACGGCGACTCCGCCATTCCCGAGAAATATACAGAGGCCATTTCACTCGGTCTCTCGCACTTGATATCTCTGCATATCTGCGTTTTTTTCTCCATTTTATCTTTTCAATTCTCTCTCCCTTTATTCTCCTCGTCCCTTCCCTTTCCCCGTCGGTCAATCACTCTTACTCGCAATTTTCGATCTTTTTTCTTCCTCCGTATCGTATTCTTTTTTCCTTTCACTCTCATTCCCGTTTTTTTCCATCCGTTTCTTCTCTGTTCTCTTTTCAACGGGTCGTCACGCGATCAAGCGCAAGCGTCCGTTATTAATCTCCGTTTTGTACAAATGTGAGTTGATGTGAATATCTTTATTTTGCCATATTATTAATACGGCTATATATTATTTTTCTCGTAGAGAAAATAATGTATTCCGCGTGTTTCGAAAATTTGCGCGTCTCTTGAAAAGCCCTCTAGGGGTTCATAAAATACTTTATCTTTTGCATTTTATTTATAAATAATATTAAGTGTTAGAAAAAAATTCAGTCATATAAAAGGGACTAAAAAGTTACTCGATGAATTTTTCTTCTATATGCAAAATATAAAGAACTCAAAAACAAATACCTTTTGTAAAAAAAAATGGTTCATGCTAGATTCTGTCAATTGCATCATTTTTAAAATAAATAAAAAATTCCGAAGGTTGAGAATATTTTACTTCATTTATAAATAATATTAAGTGTTGTAAGAAAATTTATGCACGGAAAAAAGACCAAAAAGTTGCTCAATCAATGAATTTTTTGCCCACATGCAAAATATAAATAACACAAAAACAAATACTTTTTGTAAAAAAAAGAGTCATGCTGGATTCTGCAGATTGCATTATTCTTGTAAAAATAATGCATGTAAAATGGACCAAAAAGTTGCTTCATCGATAAATTTTTCGCCTATGTGCAAAATATAAAGAACACAAAAACAAATACCTTTTGTAAAAAAAAACGTTCATGCTAGATTCTGTAGATTACATTATGTTTACAACAACAAAAAAATTCCAAAAAGCAAAAATATTTTTCTTTATTTATAAACAATATTAAGTGTTGTAAGAAAATTTATGCATGCAAAAGGGACCAAAAATTTGCTTAATCGATTCATTTTTCACCCATATGCGAAATTCGAAGAGCACAAAAACAATAACATTTGTAAAAAAAAAGATAATGTTATATTCGAAAGATTCCATTATTTTAAAAATATTAAAAAATAAATTTAGAAGTTTAAAAATATTTTACTTAGTCTAGAAACAATAATAACAGTTGCGAAAAAATTGCATGTAAAAAGGACCAAAAAGTAGCTCAATCGATGAATTTTTGTTCACATGTAAAATATAAAGAAGCCAAAGCAAATACCATTAGCAAAAACAAGGTTTGTACTAGATTCGTTAAATCACCCTATTTTTATAACAATAAAAAAAAATTCCAAAGTGCAAAAATATTTGTCGTTCTCTCATCTACAGTTTTTGCCAAACTTACACGTCTTTTTATCGTGTATTACAATGTCCATAGTTTTGTCATACATTTGACGTGTCATATCGGACATTCGACACGTTTGTTTCGTCAAAAAAATTTCGATATGTTTTATGGACTCTTCGCAATCGCGCTTATTTCGCGTTATATACGTCTGTAGGTATTTTGCCTCTGTTCCTTTTTCTGTCCTTTCATACAGTAACTAAAATCGTTCGATCTTCGTTATTCTTTTTCGATTTTCCCATCGGAACGAACACTCCCGTCTCTCTCGTCCTCTCGTCTGGATTTTCTTTCGTCATATCGTCTGAGTTTCGTTGGTCATTCCCGACGGAACGGTCCCCGTCAATTCTCTCTCTCTCTCTCTCTCTCTCTCTCTCTCTCTCTCTCTCTCTCTCTCTCTCTCTCTCTCTCTCTCTCTCTCTCTCTCTCTCTTTCTGCCACGTATCTTTGTCGCTCGTCGACGAACCAACACTAGTGAACCAAGCACAGCGTTCGCCACCCTCGCTTTTCTTTTGCCATTCGCCGGACTCTCTCGTTCACACGTCGCTTAATAAACCATTGATTGGATTGACATCGATATAGGGAAGCCGCTCGACCTGAATGGGCATCTCTCCTCTTTTTTTTTCGCCCTCGTGGTCGTCGAGCGTCGATATGCCCAGGGAAGAATGATCGGAGTGAGTAACCGGTCCAATGGACAGTCCCGCGTCTGTGTATAAGCTCGTATTTCTTGTGGCTTTTATCGTTTACATGGCTAAACTTTATAACGAGGATCGTTTGAGTTTCATCGACTTTTCTTGTTTATATACACACAATATCTATATACATAGATATTCCTCTTTATTGAGACCGATTCCTTTGATCGTTTCTCAAATTCCGCCTCACTGGACATCACGATTTAATCGTATGCGCACATAAATGAAAGTGGACTTTTCACTGTATTCCATAAATCGTTCTTTGATGAATTTCCAACGAACGAGATGACAGCGTATTGTCCGATGAGTGTTGAGAGCTTTGACAGATGCGATCGAGCAATTGGCGCTGACGAGGATATTTTTATTCCTAGAACTGAGATGAATTTGATTAATTACTTTGAATCAAAATTCACGTAATTGAGGGTTTACATAAGGTGAATGTCCCAATTATTGAACAGTTTCTTGTATTTTTATTATTTCTCATTCACCTGCATGCATTTACTTATTTATAAAATTTTCATTACATATATGGAATTTTTAGCTATCGAAATGTTACCTTACTTGTGCAAAAGAAGTTTTAATTAATAGAGAAAAAAATTATTTAATCAGCAACGGTGACCCGATTTGACGTCTCGTGGTAACTGCTTATCGTTTTTGCTAAGACGCACCGCTTCATGCGTAAGGGCATAAAAAGTTCAAAAACTGTCGTATCTCAAAAAGTAAAGGCTTTTCAGGTTCCTCAGAAAATTTCTTACAAATAACAATTTTTTAACAAATTTTTGAAATTAATTATTCGTTAAAAAACACGGTGTTCGATCATTGAGACATAGGAAATGCAGTGTGTCCCAATTATTGAACACTCGAATTCTCCAAGATGGCGTCATTAAACACATCAAAACATCGAGACAGTTAACGCGCGACAGATCGTGTGAATCGGATTTATTCAAACAAAAACTGTAAGTTCCCGAATAAACTTACCTTCATTCTTTTAATAATAACTCTAAGATCGTCAAATATATTTTTTATTTGTATTTTCGTGCAATAAATATATAAAGAAAAGTAAAAAGAGAATATAACCTAAATGTAACTTAAAAATATGAATGTAATGTTCAATATTTTTTGCTCTCCGATATTTCAGTCGAAAATCAAGAAAGCTGCGACAAAATCAAACAAAAACGGAACATAAAAACGAGGAAGCTGAAAATAAAAATAAAATAAAGTTCGAGTTGAAAAGCAAAAATAAACCAAATGCGAATGAACCAAAAACCTGTCAAAAGAGACTAAATATATATTTTTGTATTTTTACATGATTAATAAAAGATTATTCAAGTGTTTGATTTTGCTTTTACTTCTTAATATTGTACCCAAAATAATATTTTCAGAACGGAAAGAGAATTCTCGAGAGTGTTCGATAACTGGGACATGCCTGTTCAATATTAGGGACATAGGCACTTCCAGTGTTCAATAATTGGAACATTTGCATGCTTCACATTGTTATTCTTTTTTTTTCATTCGAAATCATTTAAAAATCATTTAAAGGGTGATTTTTCGATTTTATATTTTTTTTCTCACCGAATTCAATTCCCAAATCCCTAGCTGTTCAATAATTGGGACATTTACCTCACACTACTGAAAAGTTTCTGGACAAAACTTCAACAGATGTTTAGAACGTTTTTTTATGCCATTTCGCCGGAAGTCATCGTAGACTAATTTAACAAACGGCATTTTAAATTCGGCTTCATTTCCTGTTTTTGAAATTATTTTTATAATTCGTTTTTAGATTTGGACTCTATTTTGAAAATAACTGTTTTTCGCCTTTTTTCCTTTCTTCAGGTTGCACCCATCTTCCAGAGAAAATTTTTTCAATACATTTTTACGATTGGATTCATAAAGTCGACAGTTAGAGCTTCAATTTCCATTTTTTTAAACTTCAAGCGATTTTTTATTCCAAGTTATTCTGTTTTTTGTGAAAGAAGAGAAAATTTGAAAAATCCCGTATAATACGAACACAAGGATTCATGAAAAACTTCAGAATAGCAAAAAGTTGCGTCTGTTTTCGTTGAGTTCACAGGAATTTTTTCAGATTTTTTTTTCCAAATTTTTTTTTCCGACCGGAAATAGGAAAAAAATTTGGGAAAAAATGTGAAAAAATGCCAATGCGTTGAAAATGGCAAAATAAAGTATTTACCCCTCTTGAAGTTTTATTAATAATCCCATAGTTCCTGAGTTATGGTAATTGAATGATCTGACAATGAGCTCTGACCCAGAAAATGAGAAAACAAAATTTTGAACATAAAATCTGAAAAAAATCCTCTGAATTCAACAGAAATATACGCAACTTTTTGCTATCTTTAAGTTTTCCATGAATCGTCTTTGTTTTCGTGTGATATGAGATTTTTCAACTTTCCTCTTTTTTCACAAAAAACAGAACAAGTTTCGAAAAAAAACGCTCAAAGTTTAAAAAAAAAGGAAATTGAGGCTCAAACTTTCTCCTTTATGAATCCAATCGTCAAAATGTATTAAAAATTATTCCCCTAGAAGATGGGTGCACCTGAAGATAGAAAGAGTAAAAAGACGCGAACAGTTGTTTTCAAAATAGGGTTCAATTCTAAAAACGCATTGTAAAAATAATTTAAAAAACAGGAAATGAAGCCGAATTCTTCCCCTTCTAAATGCCGTTTTTTGTCATCATGCAACTTTTTTTCTGAAAGCTTTATTTTGAATAGTAGTGATAATCATCCCAATTGGCGTGGAATTATTTATTATTATTATTGATAGCGGGTATTCGTGATCAGGTCAATTTCCGATGGTAGCTTGTAACACGAGTATCATCATCAGGTGGTCGGTAAAGCCTAAATGTTATCGTCGCCCTGCCAATTTCACAGTGGCGCACTAAGCACTGTGTGCTTCGAAATAGGCTACATATATAGCAGCAGAATGTTGCCATGGGGATGCTCGCAATAGCTTATACACATGACTTTATATACATATATATATATATGTGCATACTGATTTGTAGTAGGGTTGTGCGTAATATCGGTCATTGACAGCGATAGTGTACCGCAATGTTCCGGAGAATGTGCGTTCATGGTCACGCACGTACCGAATGAACCGACCTCGAAATTCAAAGCATTGCATAGGGTAGCATCAATCGACGTTCTCCATTTGTCGCTGTTTGTCCAGTCACTTGAAAATTTCATCAAGCGTCAAATAACCACAAACTCCATCGAAATATGTTTTTCCATTATCTCTATCAAATATTATCGCCGTTTGAACTCTAAATATTATAAACAATGACCACCATTTCTGTGAGTCATTATGCTGCAAGCTCAAGAATGATAATCCACTATTACACAGTCATCTGATTCTCTATTTCCTTCCTCTAGCCTTTCGCTCTCTAGCCGCACCTTTTTTTACCAACCTTAAGGTGGTAGTCTGGTCTAGAGACATACATTTTGAGCGTTTTGTTGAGCTCGATAAAAAACCCTGCAAATTCGACATTTGCGCATTGCTTCCTCATCTTTAGCCACAATTCATACAGCTTCCTTTATCACAAAGTATGGCGATCGAATTTGGCTTCCTCATAAAGGAAGCTTTATTAACTATCGAAAAACATGAGTATTCAATGTACTAATTTGCCAAATTCTTTCAAATTGATTTCTTGCCAAGTTTGATTTTTGCCAAGTTCAATACCGAACAAACTTGATCACTATTTTGAATGTGCACAAAATTTTAGTGTAATATCTTGCAAATAGCCGAAGTTAGAGTACGCTATTTTTAAAAAGAACCAAAATTTGATAAAATTTTAAACATTCGATCGATTTTTGCCAAATTTAATAACTAACATTCTCGATAGCTATATTAGCTCTATGCGAATTTTCCGTGCAATATCTTAAAAATTGCACAAGTTAGAGCGCTAACGCTATTTTTCAAAAAATTAAAAATTTCATAAAATTTTAATCTCTCGATGGATTTTCGCTAAATTCACTAGCGAACAACCTTGACAGTTATACTAATTCTGTATAAAGTTCGAAGGCAATATCTTGAAAATTACATAAGTTAGAGCGCTTAAGCCATTGTTGCAAAAAGGCAAAAATTTGAAGTAAATCGGTTGAGTAGAACTTAAGATATGTTAGCCGTGTTGAGAAAAGTAGTTTTAAGAAAAACGTCTATAGTTACTGCGTCACTAAAGAAGCTATAACTTATCCTTAAAGAAATTCTAGACCAGAATACCTCCTGATGCGTCACTAAAATAGCTATAACTACGTAAATGATTGAAATTACAAAAATTCATTTCGAGGATATATTTTTAAAGGTCTACACTTTGACAATATACGACAAAATTGATTTCTTCAAAATTCTAGACCAGAATACTTCCTTAAATTCATGAATTTCGTTGATGCTCAAAGATGGTAAAAATTCTGAATAATCTTCGATCCCATCAAAATCGAACTTCACCCCCATTCTAATCCAAAAATCAATGATCGTTAATCATCCAATCAAAGAGCACGAAAATCAAGATACAAATTTGGTTTTCATGTGGTAAACAACAGTTGTCAAATATTTAGCAATTTAGTCAACCATGACCAATTGTTGATTAGAAAAAATAATACTAAACAAGTCACCAGTCAATGATCATTGATCATCGTACGATTTCGAATTTTTCATTGACAACAAGACAATTTGAGATGTCTGTCGATTTGAGGGATCCGTCAATGGCGCAAGGGTTGGTACGGTGGGGGATATTGATGTACTATCGCGTATGGATATTCGGGGTCAAGCTTCCGTGGAGCGATATCCCCGTGACCGAATTCCTATTGAGGCCTCCCAGTCTGCAATGTGTTGATCGGGCGTACGCTCTCCCGTTGTCGACGAATATATACACGGTACACATATATATATATATATATATACACATAACAGAATGCATGGATACTGCATGTCCCAAGCCCATTTGTATGTGTGCATGTGTATACGGTCGTAGCATTGGCCTCAACAGAGATTTGGGGTCAACGAGAGTTAATTGGTTCAATGTCAAGGTCGAAGCCTCTCTCTCTCTGCGGGGAATCAATGTATTACAACTGACTATCGGACGAACATAAATTGACAACAATACCAACAACTTGCGACTCTTTTTACTGAGAATATCTGCCCTTCGATCCGAATACCAGGATTGTCGACATAAATTGGAAAATGTCGAATAAACACATTGACGAAGGTCAAGTGAGAGCTGGATAATCGCCACAAGTACCACTAAAAAAGTTTCATATTTTGATTTAAAGCCATCATAGCTCTGGCACTTGGATATTTGGATTTTTGATCAAATGCACTCGTGGCTGCGTTTTATGATGATTAATTGTGTGACGATCCCACGGTTGGATCGCGCGATTGTCCAATTGACGAAAATAAAAGGCCAAAGCTCCGTGTAGTAATGCGAATGACCAGCGAGTGAGTGGGAGGTCGATCATATCATTTATAGGGTCCTCGTCGACATTCATTGAAAACGAAAGTGCTCCAGGCAGAGTCCGTATAATATACCCATCTATATGTACAGATTTCACGTGTATATGTGTATATACGTATGTGCGAGGCTCGAACAGACGGACAATAACCAATCATGTGCAATTAACCAGTGACACCATGACGCCTAAATACTGGCTCTCTCGGTGCTATACACACGGTCGCCGGTTATGTTTCCATTATGTGGCCGTATCGACATGTGTTTCGAGCGCCACGCTCCTGCTTCTCTCATCGCACACACACACACACACACACATCGATCCCACATATTCCCCTCATTGTGATATACCCGCTCTCGGATGTATCCCATAGTATACGTATGTACAATGTGTATTGGCTGACGTACGATCGTAGAGGGGGTGGGTTTGAGGGCTGAGAAGTATGAGGTAGAGGGATACATTGATACCTGGTCCTGATACACGACTACCTAATAGGCCTATCGACACAGGATATAGCTATTCAACATACCCCATCTATCCACTGTTTCTGGCGCTCACTCTCTCTCCCTCTATTTCTCTGTCTCTCTCAGTGTTTATCGTTAACCAGATCGGGTTTAACAAGATTCCGATGAGATGACGTTTGTATGCATCTATAACGTTCAGTCTGCGGACCATTTTCCAAGGTTTCAGCAGTTGATCATATTTTCCATTGATCCTACTATCAGCATGGTTTAACATCATGGTTAGACCTTTTGTTAGGACAGTTGAAGACACAGAGTGAGATTCTGAAAATGAGAGAACGAAAATCCTGCTGGAAGTCAGTTCAAACCTTTTAGTGTTTATCATTAACCAAATCGGCTTAAACAACATCCCAATGAGATGACCCTTCTAGGCAACTATAACATTCAGTCAGCGGACCATTATCCAAGGTTTCACCAGTTGATCATATTTTCCATTCATCCTACTATCAGTATGGTTTAACATGATGGTTATACCTTTTGTTAGGATAGTTAAAGACAGAATGAGATTCTGGAAATGAGAGAACGATAATTCTGCTGGAAGTCAGTTCAAACCTTTCAGTTTTTTTCACTAACCACTATAACCAACCACTATAACTAACCGCTATGGTTTAACATGATGGTTAGACCTTTTGTTAGGACAGTTTAAGACACACAGTGAGATTCTAAAGGTGAGGGAACGAGAATCCTGTTGGAAGTGAGTTCGAACCTTTTAGTGGTTAACATAAGCCAAGTCGGCTCTAACAACATCCCGCTGAGATGACTCTTCCAGGCAACTATAACATTCAGTCACTGGACCATTATCCAAGATTTCAACAGTTGATCATAGTTTCCATTGATCCTACTATCACTATGGTTTAACATGATGGTTAGACCTTTTGTTAGGACTGTTGAAGACACAGTGAGATTCTGAAGGTGATAGAATGATAATCCTGCTGGAAGTCAGTTCGAACCTTTCAGTGGTTACCACAAACCAAGTCGGCTCTAACAACATCCCGATGAGATGACTCTTCCAGGCAACTATAACATTCAGTCACTGGGCCATTATCCAAGATTTCAACAGTTGATCATAGTTTCCATTGATCCTACTATCACTATGGCTTAACATGATGGTTAGACCTTTTGTTAGGACAGTCTAAGACACACAGTGAGATTCTGAAGGTAAGGGAACGATAATCCTGCTGGAAGCCAGCTTGGACGGCTTACAGAATTCCTTCACCTCTTCTGAGTTGGATGTCCACTGGATGGTAATATTGAGGGTCACAAGAAGAGTTTTGTTCCTTTAATTTGATAGGAATATTCCTGTGAATTTCGTGCACCCTGTTTACTTCTCGGAACTCTGAACCTTATACCTGTTCGAGGTCATACTCGAGGTCAGGACCCCCGGACCTTTGGCAGACCCAGAGCGAACAACCTGCCGGGGGACCGCCTTCCCGTCGACATTTTTCGTCCCCCTCTCTTCGAACCAGTTACTCAAACGACCCCTCGAGTCTCCCCCTTCTCGGTTAATCGTTGCGCGAGACCTAGTGGAGAGGGGGTTGCAGAGTCTGCAGGATCTAGTTCTATTACTATTGCCGGGGAGAACTTTGGCATCCGCTGCAGGATTCTTTCGCGATCAATGTCATTATGCTCGCGTCTGCTCTACCGAATCTTGTGGAAATTTGGCTTTATTCATCGGATGATTTTTCTCACGGGATACTGATTCGGGACTCAATGAGAAAGTAGAAATTGCGGATCGATGCAGCTACCAACTATCTTGGATAAAGACTTTTGCAGGCATGTTTGAGATTTTATTTACGCTGCTGCACATTATCTTCGAGATGTGCAATCATAGTTGCTTTGTTCATTATGTTTTATTTCTCACGATGAATGTGAACACGTTCGAGATCGTGTTGGGCTTGCACGATCTGCAAGAATTGCTTGAGATCTTCGTGGCGTGCAGAAACCGTGCAATGTGAAATATGGTTGAAATATTTGATGGTGCGTGCATCACATTTCCCACGTTGAGCGTCACATCTGCTATAAAATATTCTGCAACAAGATCTTGCTGGACTAATTCAGATTTTTTTGTTAGAACTCCAGTAAAAGCCTGTGAGCACCTCAGAGAGTGTTTTTTTTGCACAACGGTTCGGTCAGCTTGGGATTATTATAAGTCTTGTGAAAAAAAGGATCAGTGCCAAAGGTTTTATCTTATAGTAATGTCATTGTCAATTTTAAGTGTATAATTTTGTCTGCAGGAAATTTTCTATCAGATAAGTTCCTTGAAGAATTTTTAATTCAAAAAACAATTTTGCAACATTATTAATGCTCGCTGGTCACACCTTAAAATAATTCCAAGTTGGGCACACTGGGTCAATTTGACCCGACCGACATTTTGGACGGTTGTCAAAAAAAAGTACCAATCCGATTGACTCGAAAAAAATATAGGAATTATCTTTGAACATTTCAGTATATGAAACAATTATTTTTTTAAAATTATTTACATGGAAAAACAATCATGAAAAAAAGACTTACATAAATCTGGTTTTTCACTTAACAAATTGTAACTCTTTCAGTTTTAAAGATTTTTTGGCAAAATTTCTACACGATACTCTCAATATACGGTACTTTGAGAAAAAAATATACTACTCGCAATATATGGTACCTACTTTAAGAAAAAAAAAAAATACTGCGAATGCATGCGTTCCAAAAAAGGTATTTATTTCGCTATGTGAAAATATCGAAAATCTATTATGGCTACCTATAATAAATACTTAAAACTTCCACCAGAGGGCCAGGAAAAATCCGCGAGGGTTCGGATAGTTAGAGATAGTTGAGCTCAAAGTGAGAGCTCGGGTCAATTTGACCCGCGGTGACCAGTGAGGGTTAAGGGCTTTCAGATTATTTTTAAAATATTTTTTTAAAATTACAATATTGGAGATAAGGGGATGCGACGGCGTTCTCTAACTTAAAAAAAAATATATTGTACCGCTATACGTTGATGACAGTCATTTCGTACTTTTTAACAATTCAGCTTAGAATTACTCTCATTTTGATTTGATAAAATTAAGATGTAAAGCAAGTTTCAGGGATTTTAAAATTTTCAAATGACGCAATATTGGAAATTGAGTCAACATTTACTTCGAGTAAGGAAAATAAAATAAAATAAAGACATCGGATAATTACGATGACCCAAAATTACATCATATCAATTCGTCGTTCCCTAAATACATAATTTGTAAAATGAATTGTGCAAAGCATAACTTAGACACAAATATAAATATTTCATTGCCAATTCGTTTTCAACCGACGTTCCTGACAATAATCGACGCTACGACCGATTCCTTTGAATCTTCGACGCTTCTTGCATTAAAATTAATAAAATATTGCAAAAGTGGACCAATGTACGCTGCAAAAAAATTAGCAACGTGAGGTATGGGAAAATTCGTTGCTGGGGGTCGTTCGTGGTGGGGTTTGCAGGATTCTGCAGCCGAGCTGCAGTCCTCGCGTCGAAGGACGCCGCGCCAAGGGTTGAAGTTAACGGGGTGGAGGGGAAAGCCTTCGCAGCTCTGCTGGGGGCATGACAATGAGAGCGGCTCTTGGTTGTATAATAGAAGCTTGTTTTTTCATTCTCTTCTTCCAAACGCAGACCGAGCTAGCTCAGCTAGCTCTATGCAAATTTCCATCAAACTCGTAGAACCGGCGTTCTCACGGTTGAGCAAAAAGTAAGCTCATCTGGCATCTTCGCGCGATGAGCAGTCAGTTATCGTACGGCCGCGAGAACGTCGAGTCGCGATGAGTGTTGATGAAGCGAAAAAAGCAAAAATTAATTCGTCAAAGGCGTTGAAAAACTGTGTGGAGAAATCGTCCGTGAATTCTGGATGGAAAAATAGTTCCGGGGAAACCTGAGAGCGGCAGCACCGTGCAATACCGAGTAAGTTCGTGGTGGTGGTAAATCCACCCCCCTTCGCCCATTCTGTTCGTACATGTACATCCACAATTGCAGTGGTAAAAGTAGTGGGGAGAAAAAAAATGGCGGGAAAAACGTGGTAGGTGCGTGGGCGCAGGATCGATGAAGTCCGCAAAATGGCGACGAGAGAGAGTCAGCGAAAGGGGGTTAAAACCGCGAAGGAGTGGAAAAGTGCGAGAGGAAAAGGGGGATGATTGGAGGCGGTGGGGAGAGGAGTATAAAATCGACAGAGAGGAGGCTCAAACGAGAGGGAAAGAGAGTGATAGAGAGAGGGAAGGAGGGAAATAGATGCGTGTCGTTGGGAATAAAAGAGATCAGAGGGAGTTGAACGGGAAAAAAAAATCGAATTCTCTCTCTCTCGCGCGCTCTCTCTCTCTCTCTCTCTCTCTCTCTCTCTCTCTCTCTCTCTCTCTCTCTCTCTGTGTGTGTTGCGTTTGTGGGTCAAGGGTGAATCTGGGGGTTGCTGCACCGCAATATTTGTGTTTATCGAGATCGCATATATAGTAAAATATCGGAATACATGTATATAACAACAGTATAAAACCCCTTGAAATAATACATCCCCTCTTTTCAATCGTTGTTTCATTCATTGATACTCGTTGTTAAATATACATATATATATATATATATATATATATATATATATATATATATATATATATATATATATTTACATATCCTCTATACACGGTACGTGCTTCTCTATATACCGGCGATTTTACGCTAATGACCCGAAATAATTTTACTCGTCCACACGAGAGCGAGACACGCATGTAGTTAATTCGAAAATGTGGTTTTTCGACACAAAATTCTCTTTTGGTGGGGGACGTCAACGAGAGATTCATTATCGCACGCTTGTATATATATACGTGTAATACGTTTTCAATATGTTTTTCGTGAAATTTGCATTGATAATGTCTGCGTCGGATAGGTAGAAGTAATTTGGAAACCGTTACATTATCGAACGAATATTGGAAATATCGATAGCCGAGGCATTTTGAGTTTTTGTTTCGAGACTTCACTTTGAAAGTTGGAATAGAAACGAATTTGGTTGTTAATATGCTTTTGATAATTGTTGCTCCCGAATTGACATAATTTTGATCTCCAATTATAGAATGGAGTAGTCGCAATAAATTTATGAAAATGTGGAGGCGAGATTTCTAACTTTTACAATTAGTTAGAATCACTTGTTCGAAAGATAATGGGGGTTACATTTGTTAGGAATGATTATTTTCATTTCTTGAATTAAAATTAACTTTACATACTTCACTATGATAATTTATCAAAAATATTCTGTCAATTTATAGAAAAATGTTGAATAATATTCATTTTATTTACGAAGTTTAAGCAAGATTTTAATTTTAATTTTTGAGTTTTCGTTTCAAGACTTTATTTTGAAGCTTAGAATAGAAACAAATTTATTTATTAATATGCTTTTGATAATTTTTGCTTCTAAATTTGCATAATTTTGAACTCCAATAAACGAATGGAGCATTCACAATGCATTTATGAAAATGTGGAGGCGACATTTCTTAATTTTCGTTAGAATTACTCATTCAAAAGATAATGGAGGGTTACATTTGTCACGAATGATTATTTATATTTATTGAATTAAAATTAACTATGCATATTTCACTACGAGGAAGAAATTGCATGACATGACAGAATCGCAACAGTGGAAGTCAATTTATCAAAAACATTTTGTCAATTTGTAGAAAGATGTTGAAAAATATTCTCATGGCCCGTTGCAGCGGCAATTAGCGGCAATTACTTCATTCACTCTCAACTAAAATTTATTTTATTTAAGAAGTGCTTGAGCAAGATTTTAATTTTCAAGTTTAACCAACGAAAACCAGCTCCAGGAGCGAATTTAGTGTATTTAGGAGTGCGTTTACTTTGATATGAAGTAATTTAAATCAATTTAACAAACTCTGTCGAAAAAACATAATCCTCAAGAGAAAGCGTGAGGCAAACGTCATAAAATAAGGACGTGTGAACCAAAATTTGCCTCAACCCCAATAATTCTAGAAATACAGTAAATTTGTTTGCAATTAGTTTTTCGAAAAAGGGTAAATTCTTGATATACTTGAAATACTCTGAAATACTTGAACATACTCCATGGACAATCGCCAGAATTGACAATTGACTTCCTTTAACGGTGAAACTCTTAAATTAAGTTAAAAGCCCAATTTCTTACATCCAAAATTAACCCAAACCCAAACCATCCAAAGTAACTGCACAAATGCCGCAAGTTCATCGCGCAAAATACAAAATTTCAAAGTTTCCATTTTCTATTATCACCATCGCACAGCCTATCATCAAAAAATGGCGGGGTATTCCAAATTGCAGTCACCCCTTGGAATACAAGTATAATAATGGCTGAATATATAAACAACCAAGAGCCGGGAGCCTCGTTATACACAACACGGTAAAGTACGCATGATGTAAAATCTGTACGTGTGGAAATAAAGAGGGAAGGGTGTTGGCTTTGACGGGAATGGCGACGGGAATATGGGAAAATGGAGCGGGAGAATACAGTAGACGAAGAGAGAGAGAGAGAGAGAGAGAGAGAGAGAGAGAGAGAGAGGGAGGGGAGAGAGAGAGAGAGAGAGAGAGAGAGAGAGAGAGAGAGAGAGAGAGAGAGAGAGAGAGAGAGAGGGAGGGGAGAGAGAGAGAGAGAGAGAGAGAGAGAGAGAGAGAGAAGGAGAGAGAAGGAGAGAGAAGGAGTTCCATGGAGGACGGAAAAGTGTAATCGACAAAGTTTATCGGGTGGCAGAAATGGTCGGCGGATGGGCGACGCCGGTGGTATAGCGAGAAGAGAGAGAGAGAGAGAGAGAGAGAGGGTGAAAGGACGACGAGGGTATAAACCACCCTCCGTCGACCTCGAGATTTTCCCGCCTCATTTCTCCGGAGACCCTCTCAGCGAAAAAACTCGAAGAGCGTGAGTGGTCCGTCGTCTCCTCGAAAAATTTCCCTATCCCTGTTCCTCGCGGGTAATCCCGTCCCCGTTTCTTCGCCCTCTAGCGACGAGAGATCGTAAAATGGAAACGGCTTCGTCCATATGTATATATTGTCCGTCTTGTCCTCATATATTCCATGGATAAAAGATCTCTATATATATATATATATATAGAGCATGAATACATAATACAAGTGAATATATACTCGAGAGAGAATAGACGCCATCCGAGAATTTCTCTCTTTCGGTCTCTCTTCTCACTTCCGTCATCTGGCTTAATTACTTATTGAATTCACATTCACTGCTACGTTTCCCCTCGTGCATTCCCCCAAGAGATATATCATCGATATATGTATATATATATATATATATATATATATATGTATGGGGCATTCCAGGTCAACTGGTCATCGGCCTGACCCCCTCGGATTTAGTTGACAATTTTTTTTTTGGCACATTTTGGTCCAAAAAAGAGTGCATTTTTTCAGACTTTTATCATTTGTTTTACCCCATAAAATAATTTTTTTTCCATAATTTTGAGTAAAAATGAATTTGGACCAGGCTTAAAATTCTGAAATTTTTTCATAAAATATGTAACTAAAAACATGTATTTCCTTCATAGTTTGAGGGTGGGTCGAGAATAATTTACATTTTTTTTTATTAAAGAAAAAAAATTTGCTTACAAATTTTGAAAATTAGATATTTTAATGATAACTTCCTATTGGAAAAAAAGGAAAATAAATCGTATCTTGGTAAAAAAAAAATTTTTCCTATATTTTGATAATATATTTTCTTAATTTCGATAATAAAGTTCCTATATTTTGATAATAGATTTCATAAAATCGATTAATTCTAGTATTGAAAAAATGTATATTACTTTTCGGACGGAGCACCACAATAATATAAAAACATTATCCAACTATCATCAAAAAACTATTATCAAAATATAGGAAATCTATTATCGAAATGCAGAAAATATATTACCAAAATATAGGAACATTTTTTTTACCAAGATATGATTTTTTTTATTACAGGGAACCATCATCAATATATTTAATTTACAAAATATGTAAACAATTTTTTTTTCTCTAATTAAAACAAAATTTCAATTATTTTCGGCCCACTCTAAAACTATGATTAAAATACTAGTTTTTAGTTTTAGAATTTATGCAAAAAAAATCAGAATTTTAAAACCGGTCCAAATTTATTTTTATTCAACAGTTACGGAAAATAAATTATTTTATGGGGTAAAACAAGTGATTAAAAATGGAAAGAAAAACCATTTTTGGACCAAAATTAGCAAAAAAAATGTGTCAATTAAAACTGATTTGACGTGGAATGCCCCATATAGATATGTATTAATGCTCGAAGTGGGTTATGCTCGATCGGAAGTTATATATTCTTGGAGCGGAAGTGGCGGTACTTTTTTCTCTCATATTTCCATGATTTTTTGCCTTGGGAAATCGCGTGTATGTCGGTGCTCTATTTTTTTTTATACCTTCCCACGATCCCTCGCTAACGGCTCTATTGGAGCTTAAATTATTAGATTTCCATATTGATGTCTCAGGTCGTGTTTTATATTGGAATCGTGATAAACTATATGTATAGACGTATTTATACGTCGTGCGAAAAGCGCAGGTTTGATGCTTGATCGAATAAACCCTTCGATGCATCAACGCAAGCGTTTCTTCGCTCGCTATCTACAACCCTCATACCATCCTTCCTTTTTTCCCCCCTTAACCCCCCTTCCAATCTCATTTCTCTCGTGTCACTCTTCGCGTCCTCAGCGAGACTTAATTTACTCGATACGAAAATTGCCTTTCGCCCTTCATCGCTCTTCCTTGTCATCGTCGTTGTCGTTTCGGGATCTAAAATTTTTTGTTTTATCACTCCGTCTCTCACCCTTCTCTTTCTTCCCCTCTCTCTCCCTCTTGCTTGAACTCCTTCTCATCCCTCCGTTTTTTTAAATCTCGTTTGCACGATACAGAGTCGAGAAATCTGGGTCCACGCATCTAAGGAATTACCCATATTAAATATATTAAATATAAACTAACCATTAACCATACTAAATTAAATAACTTGTTAGCGTTTATTCCTGATCCTTTTTATTTTTATGCGTGATTTTTCATACGTTTTGAATTCTTTCAAAGGGCTTCTAAATTGTTTTACATTTTTTTGTGATAAATAATTTTTTGAACATGTTATTGGGAACCCCTAATGTTTCCTAATTAAAAGAGTCCTACAAATAGGGTATCAATAAATGACTATATATTAGCTAATTTTTCAGTCTCTGAATTTTTTGCAATTGTATGGTTGTATCTGATGCACTATTTTGGTAATTGCATGGGATTTGTGACCAAGGGCTAAAATTTGCTTTCTGAAAAATCTTCAAAGATTCGGATCATCTCAGAAATAGAGTTTTTCAGAAGAATAGTCCTTGGGGAAAATTTAGTGATGGAATCTGAAGAGCCCAGGGTTGAAAATTGGCCGGTTTGACCAGGAATACCTCATACAGGTATTCCATGTTTGAACGAGAAACGAGATGCTTCCTTTCGCACTTCATCCCCAGAAGCGCTTTTTAATTAATCTCACCCTTTTAACCTTAATCGATCATCATACCACCGACGCCTCTGAATAATTTTAATTAAAACAAGAGAGAGGAGCACATGCATGCAATACGGAGGCTTTACACGCATCACTCTTGATAATCAACTTCCGATTCTTCTCGGTTTCCACACTATATTCCTCGCTTTCTTTTATCCGTCAGACAATGATTTATATATCACCGATCGTAATGACCATTACAGCTATCGAGAATTTAATCAATCAGCCAATAATTGGCTGCCTTTATTCAAGTTGAATGAAGAACGAAATCGTAAAAAACTACCCCTAAGATCCTTCGTGGCATTATAAAAATAAAAACCCAAAAAACCTTCCAAAATATCCTCAAAAAAAAACATCAATCGGCTTTGATTTGACTGAAGTCGAAATCACAAAATTATTCCATTGGAAATGAGGTGTATAAAAAATTGAAAAAATGGTCAAGTTTTGAATTTTCGAAAAAAAAATTTAATTTTTTTTTGTGGAACTTTGTTTTGTGATAAAAGAAAACTTCTGACCAAATTTCATCGAAATTGAAAAGGGTCGATTCCAGCTATTGGTCGATTTGACATGGAATGACCCATACATTACTGTCATATTCATATTATTGTCGGTATTCATAATATATTTTGGAATATGTGATTTCCGATATATTTTCCACAAAAAAACCTTCGAAAATTAAACATGAGAAATATGTTTTAGCATCTATTTTCATTCTACATTTGAGGTCTCGAAACTACTATTTTATTGTTGTCAAGAAAGCAAACTATGCGATTGATGCTGGTCCATATTTCGCGGAAAAACTTGATGCAATGTTACGATGGAAAATTGTATTTGAGTGAGTGCCACAAATACTTGACACCCAAAGACTAAACGAGAAACGAGACTATAAACGAGACTTGGGGAAATAAATGTTTGATTAATGTAATTCGAAGCTGCCTCCACGGATTTAACATATCGAGCAATTATAATCCATAAACTTCAAATCCATCGCTCGTTACATACGTTTGAATATCTGTGTCCAATACGTAACTGTTCTTGAATGAAGAGAACTAATCTGCGAGGCTTCCTCTAGTCTCTTGGCACGAGAATAATCATCAGCGAATCCTTTGTCCGATCTTGACTGCAAAGCATTCACAAAGTTTACAAAGTTACATACAGAAGTCCCATTTGCTGTCTCCATCTCTGTCGGCTCTGCTGCTTCCCTATCTCTGGACTGTCTTTCCAGACCTCCACTGTAATCTAAAGTTTTCCTTCCATATACATATGCTGACGCCTCATTTACAAAAACAATGGAGATTGCACTGTGGTTTTCATCAGAGTCAAGAATTTTCGTTTCCGAGAGAAAAGGCTTTCTATATGTATATCAAACATTACGATAGAACATCCGAGCCCTCTGCCGTTGAAGCTCCTTATCGAAATAATTGTCAAGCTCCGTTGGGCGCATTTTCAAACACACCTAAACACACGTATACATATACAAATGCCCAGCACATCATCCGCCCTCTCCTTTTGCCGCATCTATATCTCTCCAAGGGGGGGCTTTTCTCGTCTAGTGCAATCACTCGCCGTTGGGCCAGGGAGAAGTTTCACCAGGAGTTCGGATCCTCAAAGCCATCCCAGTCCCAGGATGTCCCCCGGCGTAGCTCTCCTCTGGGGTTTTCGCGGGGAGGGTGAGGTGGGGGGAGGGGTTGAGGGTGGATGGATATTTCTCTCTTGTCGCCGCGGTAACCGTGCCAAAATGGCGCCCGAGAGGGCACTGAACCACGGAGGTTTGGACGAAGGGAGGAAGAGGACGCTAGTTCGTGGTTGTTCGTGAACTTTCCCAGGTTCTACATCTATATATATATATAAGCATCTATAACGAAACAAGGGTAGTTCGCGGAGCCACGAGCGCACGTAATGGCAAAGTTTACTTTGGCCATTTGTATCGTCGACAAGGAGAGAGAGAGAGAGGGTGAGAGTCAGAGAGGGTAGTAAAGAGAGTTGAACGACGGTGAGGTAGGACGTGGGAGACTAAAAAGCCTGTGAAGCTTGCTGAGTCTGACAAAGAGAGTTCCGCAGAAGCATTCGATGACTATCTTTGTAGAACCAACGAGGATGGAACTAACAGCAATGTTCCAATTCTCTCCTCCCTCTTTTGCCCTCTGTCCGCGAAAAAAATTTTCGCATATTTAATGAAGAAGGAGAGCGGGAAAAGGGAGTTGGCCGGAGAATGAAAAAAGACGCCGCGTGCATGACACCGACCTGATATAATTTACGATATAAAGTTTTATCGTGTGCGGCCTGGAGCTCTCTGGCTCTTATAATGACAAAAGTTTCGTACAACTCCATATATCTATGTGGACACATATATAGACACACATTACGTGCTGGCAAGTGATAACCGCAGAGCTCTTGGCGTGTGGGCGCCCCTTCGGGGTCTCCTATCGTGGACCCACGTTGATATATATTGGGTGAAAAATCCTCTGGCCTCGTCGTCAGACGTCGATAAATTAGCCTTAATTTTTTTTAGCTTTCTTCTTTATTCAGGGGAGTTCTCGGCCTCAGCTGGGTCTCTTCAGCCATTTGGTCTCTCTTCCAAGGCTCTTTTGCAAATAACCAAAGAACCGCAGCCTACTTTGTCTTAGTGAGTTCCAGGAGTCATAAACATTGGTGGGAGGGAGGAGGGAGGGAGGAGGGAGGGAGGAGGGAGGGAGGAGGGAGGAGGGAGAGAGGGGAGGGAGGGGGGAGGGAGGAGGGAGGAGGGGGGAGGGAGGAGTCATTACGTCAGATGTAATGACGATGGCTCGAGTACTGATGAATTCACGGCTATGTTGGAATCTGTACTTAGAAAAGGTGGTGTGATCATTATCCCCACGTTTAGGGAGTGGAACCTGGGAAAAAGGCACTACACACCACCTCTGCCTGATACCTACATCCATCCTATCAACTTTTCGACCCCCGCGCCCCCTCATTGTCTATATATTTTACATAGATATCTACAGATATACACAGTCGTTGAGCAACCCCTCACTTTCCTCGGGTCAAATTAATTCTGGTATTAAAATTTGGCTTGCAAATATCTCGAGCCCCGCGGTCGCACTGGCAAATACCAGCATAGTCACGTGCGTATTTCTCCGTTTTGGCCATAACCAACCCGAGAGAACAGGTATATATAGGGAACATGGGAAAAGAGAGAGAGAGAGAGGGAAAGGGGATTTTACCAGTAAATGTGGAATCGCACACAGCGGAAACGTTCTCTCATTTCTACTGCTCCAACCCTCTCCCTCCTCCTTCTCTTTGTCTCCTACTCCCTCCTTCTCTCTCTAGTACGCATAGGCTACGCAAATATTCTGGGTTCGTGTGTTCGTTTCTCTGTTCACCCTCTTCAGCCTCCTCTCTTCATCCTCCTCCTCCTCCTCCTCCTCCTCCTCCTCCTCCTCCTCCTCCTCCTCTCTTGAACTGCCTCCGGATCCAACGTTGGAAATGCGTCGGTGCGTGTACGCGTGCACGCACGTAATTTACATCTGTTATTGCGAAAGACCCGGATAGGAGATGCTGGGGCATTACAGAGGGAGAGAGAGAGAAAGGGTTGGGTCTCTCTCTTCCAGTGGTCCAAACCTATTGGCATAGCGTTAGAGGGAGGCGAGAGTAGAAAACCCGAAGCATGTCGACTCGAAGCATGTATGGAGTTTATATACGAAAGCGCGCAGAGTTCCGTTGGTTCCGAGAAACGCGCTGCATACCCTTCTCTCCTCGGTTCCTCGCAAAAACCATCACGCTAAACCTCCTCTAGTTTTGCAGCGCTTCGAGCTTTCCCCGCGAGTCTGAGAGATGCAGGAAAAATGAGAGAGAGAGAATGAGGGAGAGACATCAACGAAACTCTCGCCTTTGTCGAAATTCATTTTCAACCCTCCCCTCGACAATCTCGAGCTGTATCCATACGTCGCTTTCTCCATTCCCTGCTTCTCATCTCTTTTCCGGTACGTTTCTCATTTCTCTCATCTCGGCTTCACATGCCCCAGCGGCCCAAACCGATCTCATTCTCTCCTTTGACTCTTTCTCACGCGAGGGCTCCTTCGTATGTGCAGGTTATTTGACTGCCTAAAAAAAAACTATTTTTTTTATCACCCACTTCATGAAACCATAGTTTATAACATAATTTCGAACCTCGTCAAGGGAAATTACCGTGTGATTTTTTTAATAGGTGACGCATTGAGTTTTTGTATTCGCCATTTGATTAACACGTAAGAAATTCAATTCTGACGGTCGGAGGGAGATAATAATTTTTTTTTACAACGGACGGAACATGGCAGCGTTTAGAAACTCATATTTTTTCTTCGAGATATTCAAAAATGTGTAAAACACGAGGATTTGCTCGAAAAATGGGTACCTAGGACAAACGCTCAGTTTCCTCGACTGGGTCTCAGTTAAATGTTGAATAATAGTTATTAAATACAAGAAATACATTACATTTATTCAATTTAACCGAACTCAATGTCCTGTCTAACGAAAAAATAAAGTTATCAAAAATTATAATACAAACTTTTTTTGCGACGTTAAAAATTTTCTACGACCCGCCAATTCGAGGAAAATATATAAGTTGTCAAAGGATATCATACAGAGCACCGTCCGTTGAATAGAAAAATAATTATCTCCCTCCAAACGTTAGAATTGGATTTCTTACGTGTTAATCAAATGGCGAACACAAAAACTGAATGTGTCACTGCTTAAAAAAATAGCAGGGTGATTTCCTTTCACGGGGTTTAATATTATGTTATAAACTATGGTTTTATGAAGTAGGAGATAAAAAAGGGTTTTTTTAGGCAATCTAATATATGTATTAGACTGATTCAAAAAAAGCGACTATTTTTTTTCGAAATACCCTCTTGAATACTTTCTGGGAGGTAAAAAAAGATGCCTGTTAAAAGCAGAGCTCACTTGATATTAATATTTAGCGGTTGCTCATCGAATATTTCTATTTCCCATTTATAACACACGAAAAAACATTTATAAACCTTGAAATTTTATACCTCAGCTTCAAGTCAATATACCAAAATGTACTATACATAATTGAACGCTCTACAAAAAAGGTCTCCTATGATTTTTCGATAAACTCACTCCTTCAAAAGTTATTCAAGGTTAAAGTGAAATTTAGAGTAAATTTTACTTTTTTTTGTAGTTTCCGGCAAAATGTTGAAACTTATTACTAAATATCGTAAAATCTTTCTTGAAAAAAAGTTTAAATTGCATTAACATAAATTCACCCAATTTTAAAAAAAATGACCAACAGTAGTTCACATATTCACAGTCTAATATACATTTATATATATTAGACCGCGAATAACTCTTGAAGGAGGGAGTTTATAAAAAAATCATAAGAAACCTTTTTCGTAGAGCGTTTGATTCCCTACAAGAATATGTATCGCCCATTTCGGCATAATGTCGTGAGCCGAGGTATAAAATTTCAAAGTTCGAAATTTGTTTTTCCTGTGTTATTTGAATGGGAAATAGAAATATGCGATGAGCAACCGCTAAATATCTATATTAAGAGCTCTGCTTTTAGCAGGCATTTTTTTTCAACTGCCCCGAAAGTATTTAATAAGGGATTTGGAAAAAAAAATTGTCGCTTTTTTCGAATCAGTCCAATATATATGGGGCTGTCCACGTCAATTCACCTAGCCTCCAGACCATGAAATTTTGGATTTGCTTCCCAATTTTTTATGTTGTTATCCTTGCTCTGAAACATTTTTCCGAATTTTTGCAGATTTTTTGGAACAACCGTTTCTGAGTTATGATTTTTTTAAAATCGAAAACAAGGACCATTTTTAAAAATCTGAAAAACTTCACAAAAATTGTATGATCAACGTAGAAAAGTCTCCTGCTCGTGAAAATGTGGTACACATTTTTTTTATATTTTTTTCACCTAATCAAAACCTTTTTGTGCATAATAATTTATTTAAAAAATCCACTTTGAACAGAGACGTCGTTTGGAAGACAGAAAATAATGTGGAACATAATCTTCAGATAAACCTTCATAATTTTATTTTGTTTATGGCTAAAGCACTTTTTTTTTCTCAAAAAAGTTGTGTGTTGTGTGCTCTATTGCACTCGAGTATTCTTTTGTAAAAATGACTCCATCGCGTTGAGGAATAAAACAATGTAGTTGTTGGGTTTGCGGAATCCTTTTAACTAATTCAAATCGTTTACGCAGCTGACAAGCTGCGTGAAAGGTGAAAAAAATATTTAAAAAATTTGCGTTATAAGGTGAAAAAAATATATAAAAAATTTGCACCACATTTTCGCGAGCAGGAGACTGTTCTACGTTGATCATACAATTTTTGTGAATTTTTTCAGATTTTTAAAAATGGTCCTTTTTCGGTTAAAAAAAAATCATAACTCAGAAACGGTTGTTCCAAAAAATCTGCAAAAATTCAGAAAAACGTTTCAGAGCAAGGATAACAACACAAATAATTACGAAGCAAATCAAAAACTTTGTGGTCTGGAGGCTAGGTGAATTGACGTGGACAGCCCCATATATATATCTACTGTTAGAACACCCTCGACCCTCCGTCAAGACATCTCCGAATGGCTGACACCCTCGGTTTTGTCCACGACGTATTTGCGAAATTAAACCTTACGGGGAGAAAGAGAATCGTCACGATTCAATTAGTCCGCTGTGAAAGAGACGGATCAAAGGCGCGTACGAGAAAGTTCCGTCAATTTCAAGCAGGGTCGTTTCAAGCGTCATTTTCTGAGACACGTATTCGCCCGTTTCGACCTAATGTATCCTTCGGTTCAGAACCATCTCAGGCTCTCAATTTGTCGTTTGTTACATCGGTCGTGACGAGTTTTACGAGATAGTTTTACGGCTCGGCGAATGGGATTATCGGGAAATGTGCCGAATTTCGCGGGTACAGAAGAGATAGGAATAGGCGCGGGATCACGAAAAACGAGTGAAAACCGCATGGAAACAAGTCGCGGAGAAAGAAAGAACGGCGAGTTCCCGAGGGGTTTGCCTGGACACGGGCGAAACGAGTTTGGTTGAAAAAAGAGGTTGCGTGCGAGATCTAATTTGAGTCCCTATGGTGGTCCCTTTTCCGGTGGTTCTCGTGATCGAAACAAGGATTGCGTATATACGCAAAACCCATTGGAATATCCTTTGCCATAGGCATACCCACAAACGTACACCCACAAATGTACATTACATTTGGGAACAAAGTTGCGGGTTTTTTTTTGGTCACGGAGGCGCACGATGAAAGCTTACCGGCGTAATTGAACTAATGCGAAAGGGGCGAGACACTTTCTGGTAAAGCGTAATGAGAATTTGCGGGTGGGTCACGGCGCGTCTGGATAATAAAAGCTAAGTATCCCTCGCTCGGTGTCATATTGTCCAGTTTTTGAATGCCTTTCCTGGATTAAATGGCGAGTTAAGGGATAGGCCTATAGCGACGAAAATTCTCAAGGATCAAGGGTACAAAATGGCGTATTTTCAGAGAAAATCTTCAGAGTCCGCACGAAGCTTTAGATTCCAATTTTCGTGGTATGTTCCTCGTACGAAGGACAATGTTATTCCTAAAGGTCCTCTGCGTGTCTCCCTCTTGAGTCACGTAACACAACCCGGATAGACAGCCATGATTATCACGCCGGGTATACATTTGATGAAGCAAATTTTCCAGTATATTGGTTACATGTTGTGATGCATGCCCATAAGTTCATTTAGAATGATGAATTTACAAAAAATTTCGATCTCATCATGTCGTTTACAAATGCATCATCCGTTGACTACAAGATGAACTCATAAGCCGGTAAATTTACATTCCGCAATGAATATTTGCAGATGAATATCATATGAAAGCCATTCAATGATTTTTTTGGTGTATTCACTAGGTTAGCATTGAAAGTATACATGCCATGCATGCAATATGATGGCGTTATGCGTGTTTCTCAGTTATACATTCGATGAGCGCAATATGACGGCGATATGCATGTTTCTTAGTGATACATTCCATGAGCGCAATATGACGGCTGCAAAATCACTGCAAAATGACAGCATGTTGTGATAAGCCTCGCATCTTTTATGCAAGTCCAAAAAATTCATTATAAACTTATTAATAATGTTCACCAACATCTGAGAATTTTTGCAAATCACGGCCGCCATATTGAATTTTTAAAAATTGTTTTTATCTACTTAGAAAAAAATATTATTTTAACTAATTTTTTTTGAATGTTTTAATTTTTTGTTTTATATTTGAGTTTCATATAAGCAAACAAACTTTTACAAAAGTTGCACTATTTTTCATCATTTTTTTTATCAAATAGAACCCCCATTTTGAATTCTACAAATTTCCCTATAGATTCGATTGAGATATTCGAATTCGCGAAACTGTAAAAAAAACTAAGAAATCGACTTTCACGAATATCCCATTTTTTGAAATTTTGGATGCCATATTGAATCGTCTATTTTTTTAATTCTTAATTTATTAATTACTTTCATTTTTAACTGTATATATATATAATATTCAAATGTGACTCGTTTTCCCTGGCATGTCACTTCTGATACATATATCATATAAGTGAAGAAAAGTGAAGAAAATTGAAGAAAAAAATAGAAATTAAAAAAAAAACCGTATGAAAATTACAATAATACCTCACATCCCGACGGTCATATGAGCTTCATATGAGCGCAACCAATTTCACCACGGTATGACGTCAATATGATCTTTATATGAGTACCACAATTTCGTCACGCCGTGACTGCCATATGAGCCCCATATGATGTGTTATTGTCAATCATCAAATGATGCAAATATGACTTCCAGGTAAGCACTCATAAGCAACACACAGCTGTGAGTGTTCCTATGCGTCATAGATGTATGCAATATGATGCCAATATAAGCTACATTTGTCTATCTGGGAAACGACCGTACTGTAAAATTAAGCTTCGGAATGAACAAGTGTCAAAAGAAGACTGAGGTAGAATCATAATTCATCGTGAGGCTCGCTTTTTGACAATTTAATCCCTAATCTCCGCTCGATTATTCTTAGGTTGATGCTGGGAGTCGCAATTGCGAAGATCGTTAATCATGGTCGGAGATACCGAGAGTGGAGATGAGAACGGAATGAGGGTCGCACGATGAGATATGATGGAGAAGAAAGCGGGTTGAGACAAGAGGGAAAAAAATAAAATATCACGCGCACAATTGGAAGAAGTGAGAGTAAAAATTCGAGACGCGTGGTTGAAGTCCTGAGGACACGCGGTCAAAGAGGAAGAGAGAGAGAGTGAGGAAGAAAAATGATACGGCGCTGGTGTTACGGAGGCTGAGTTATATATGTGTGCGCCCAGGGAAGAGGAAAACTACCCCTATATAGATTCACGCCTGAATATATATATATACATAGGACCAAACGGACTGGAGCCTAATGTTCATCTACATTTTGCGCTTAATACGGGCGAGCTTTTTCGTCTGGGGAACTGAGAGAAATGAGGGCTTCGAGGGTAAAAAAGGAGAGACACCCCTACCGTGATATATAGAAAGGGAAGAGAGGAGATGTGGATGGAGAGAGAGAAAGAGGGAGAGAGGGTAGGTTTAGGTTGTTGCGAAGGGGTTTCCGTACATGCTCTCGAAAATTCCAGCCAGAGTTCTCGTTCAACACGGACGAGGGCAAAAACACACACGTATGTACCTTATACATGATGTGCGCAAAAGCACCCTCTTTCTCCCTATTTCATCCGCCGCAAAACCCCCTCGTTCACCATTTCTCTCTGGGCCTCGTACTTTCTCGCACTCCCTCGCAACCCTCGTTCAACGTCGGTGTATATCTCGGGGCGTGTGTTTTTCCCGGCCTCGCCAAAATGGCCGCCACCCCCCACCACATCCGTAAAACACCGTACGACGAGAAACGAGAAAGAGAAGAGAGGAGAATGAGTGAAGGTGGTGCGCGCTAGGGGGGGGGGAGGTGGTTGATGATGCTCTGTTGCGCCTTCCATCTCCGTTGCACCCTCGCGAGAGACCCAACATGTTTTGGGATATTGCCTGGTGAGGGGGCGAGCGATATCCGAAATTTTCTCTGTCCCGCTCTCTTTAAACCTCATTCGTTCGTTACCTACACACACGCGGATTTTCCACCCCTATCACCCCTCTTCGTCCCTCTTCCTCCTCGTCCATCCCCGCGTTCTCCATGCAGATATAAGTATACGGATATAAATGGCTGCTGTTTTTTTTTCCCAACTTTCTCCCACTTTCTGCCCCGAACTAACCCACCACCCCCGAACTAGAACCCAGGAGGCTCTTCTCGCCCTTGCGCGCCTCTCCCTCGTCGTTGCTACTTCTGTACATACCTCCCTTCGTGAATTCATATACCTATCAACTTCCACCTCCACACATCCGTACAGCCGTAAGCCAGAGCCTCTCACAACCCTTTTCGGCGGCGTAGCGCGATATACACCCTCGCGTCGTTGTTCTTCAGCCCTCCATGCGCCCTTCCCCTCCGTGCGCCCTTCACTCCTCCAAAATCCCTCGTACCATACAAGTACCTTCTCCCATAATAATGCAGAATTATTTCTGAGCAGCGAAAGGGCTCGAGGAACACTGATTTTTGGTATTATACGCCAAGGGTTGCGTCCTTTTTATTTTTAATGGTCTCCATGTGCCCATTATCCATACATTGCATGTACATCATGGTTGTTGGTCTCTAACGGCGTTTTTCTCTACTATTTCGCGTATTATCGGGGAACGCACTGCGAAACGGCGGAACGACGTAAAACGCCCTTCAACCCCTTTCTCCACGGACCTTTGACTCTAAACTCCCTATACCTATGTACACTCCTGGACGGAATATTGTTACGTGAAAACGGGAATGAATTTTATAACTAATTACGGGAAAAGTTTAGATGACCGCCGGGAGTCTGCTCGCTGAACGTAAAAGGCCAGGCGTTGTATACGTATTAATATATATATATATGTATATGTGTGTGTAGATGGGCTCATAAGTATCGTATGTGGAAGCCCTGGTGATTTTAGCCGATCCTGGGTCTCTGAAAATACCGCGTTGGTCGGTCTGTTATCAGTATGTTGCTTCAACCGTGAGGCGCAAAACTCCGAGTTCGCTACTCTCCCTCAAACCCTTTTACACGTACAATGGTGAAATAGTGTACGTTCATCGGGCATACCACGGTGGAACCAATGACCAACCGGTGTGTGCCCGACGAAATTACGTTAATCAGGATATTGAAGAAGTTCCAGCGGATGAATAATATATCAAAATACTCATCAGTTCCACACTGCTGACGGTATATTGTGATTATTTGACGAAAAAAGGTGGTCCATTCGTTGAATTTTCGGACAAAAAGGATCGAGATTGGCTAGATTGGTTTATCATTTCACAGGCAATATGAAAGTTTGGTCTGATGTATTTTCTGATTATTTTCAACTTTTGCATCTCCGGACTTTTCGTTTATGATTACGATTTAATGGTACACATTTTTTATTCTTTTTTTACATTATAGGGATGTTCCATTCCGATTTTATTCTTTAAAAGATTGATTCTTTTGTTTAAAAAATCGATCCTTTGAATCGATTCTTTTCTTTTCAATCTTTAGGTGAATCGATTCTTGACCTTGAAAATCGTAAATTCGATTTTTTAATAAATTCATTATTTTTTGAAGATTGACAATTAAATGAATATTGATAAAAGTCTATGAAACATCAACGTCAAGGAAGAAAAAAAAGTATGTGAATATGTGAAAACGTAAGAAAAAGAGTGAAAAAATTACAAATTAAAATATTGAAAAGATGATCCAATGAAAGAAATAATCGAAAGTAAAAATATACGAAATATCGTAAAACAATCGAACCTTATGTAATGGAAAAAAGTCCGATTTGTTATATATATTCGTAATATTTTTGAGAATATATGAAAAAGTGCAAATGTGTAAAAGAATCAAACTATGTTTTGCCAGAATGAAAACTACTTTATATTTGTTATTTTGTATTCATCATTTTGGATTAAAAACAAATTAATCCAATTTAATCATTTACCATAGCTAAAACTTAATAAACACTTAAGTAAGCTTCAATTAGCAATTAACTTTTTTTACGATTTTCAAAAATCGGTTCTTACGAAATCGTTTCTTTGGATTCGATTTTTAATGAAAATCGATTTTCTTGATTCCCTTCACAATCGATTCTTTTCAAAGAATCGAACATCTATTATTTCATTTTACATTATTTTGATAGCCATTTTGCAGTGTATTTATCAATATCAGGATATACTATCTGTTATTATTGTAAAAATCTATTCCTTGTAATAGACAGAATTTCAAATGTATACTGAAAGAAATTATGGAAAAAACCATGGAATTTATAGTAAACCATAGTTTTGAAGTAAACATAACTAAAAAATGTTTAGCATGACATGAAAAAATATATTTCAACTAAAAAAGTTATCATCAGATCAACATTGAACTGCGGTTACTATTTTTTTCATTGTGGTTACTATTCAACATAGAAGTTCCTCAAAATAGAAACATAAATATAGTGAACTATTTTTTCTATGTCTCTAAAATAGAATTTTTTTGTGAAAAATAACTATTCTGGTTAGCAAAAAATTCCGTGCCTATTTGGTACCTCATGATTTCCATCAGGACTTTTTCTCGTAACTCTATTTCAATAATTGGATCTTTCAAAAATGTTTTTCAATATTTTTTATGTACTCTTCCATATCGATCCATGCACGCATACACTGAGAATTTTTTTTTGTTGAAAATGCAAAAATTTGTTTGACTCAACCAAATATTTGTTTCCGGACGTTCGGCGAGATCATTTTGGTAACTCAACAAAGATACAGTGGAAGTTTTAGTTAAATCGGTTAAATCGTTGCTTGAATGGGCAAAAGTTTCAGTTCAATCAAATAAATATCTTCGTACCAAATAAATTGTGTGATTGAAAATACGAATTTTTTTTTGTTACAGCTAAATTAATTTAGTTAAAATGTACTAGAAATCAACAAAATATTTCTGTACAGCAACTCAGTAACGTGTTAATTGGACTAAACTGTATCTCGAAATTGACCAAATAATTCCGTTGACCTCATATCTTATGGTTAACCAAATCCATTTTTTGAATTAATTTTAGTTTCATTATTTGAAACAAATTAATATTGAATTAACTAAATTTTTTTCAACTAAATGGATTTAGTTGTTTTAGTTATGAACTTTTTTCTCAGTGTATGTATATATATTTGAAACTATCTAATCGATGGGTGATAGTAGTGAAATATAGAAGATGTGAATTAATCCCTTAGTCAAGCGTTTCATTGTTCAAGCAAATGGCGACAATCGCGCAGCGAAGTTGTATAATTCACTGATCCCCAAGATCCGACCCTCAAAATCCAAGATCAGCCCGTCAGACCGCACATATCCGAAGAGGGATAGAGGAGTTCCAGAGGATTAAGTACTACCGACGTAAACCTTTGCGAAGCAAGGGAATAAATTAGAGCTTGTACCTGGCATAGAAGGTCCAGAGGTGGGGAGAGGAAAAGATAGGAGGCGTCCGCAATGAAATTTACAGACCGAACGACCTCGACGTTGCCGAAGCGCTGGTTATATCGCAACCTCCCCCCCCCCCCCCCCCTCTCCCCGCGAGACTTTAACGAGATTTCGAAATGCAATTTGTGTTACGCTCAAGCGACAGCGAAAGTTTTCCGACATATACAGCAAAATATACGTATATATATGGGGCATTCCACGTCGAATCACGCGGTCATCGGCCTGACCCCCTCCGATTTTGATTTTCAATAAATTGTGAGGCTTTGTTTGGCCCAAAATATAACCTCAAATTTTTAGAAATTTTTATTTCATTTTTTAGGGGTTGCTCGAGCTAAAAAATCATTAAATTGAGGGAAAACATAAAGAGGGGCTTTTTTAAAATTAATGAAATTTTTTTCACAGACACTAGGCCCCAAAAGAGATATTTTCGTCATGGTTCGATAATGGGACAAAAATAATTACTATTTTTTTTCATTTTAATTTTTTTTCAAAATAATTTCTTATTTTGATTGTTTCTTGTACTGAGAATAACAACAAAAAATATATATTTCTAGTGAAACTTGATTTTTTATCTTGATTTAAGAGGAAAAAGACAACATTTTTCGAAAATGTATTAAGCTCGACGACCTGAAATAACACGAATGATTCAAACACTGAGAATAAATCAAATTATACCAGTTATTGCAGAAAAAACAGTCAACATTTTCAACTGAAAATTTTATTATTGCTGGATCGTAAGAGCCGCGTACAACAAATCGTTAATGAACATGTGATTGTAAGTCATTGTTGTATGTATTTTCCGCAATAACTAGTATAATTTTATTTATTTTCAGTGTTTGAATTATCCGTTTTATTTCAGGTCGTCAAGTTTAATGCATTTTCGAAAAATGTTGTCGTTTGCCTCTCAAACCAATAAAGAAAATCAAGTTTCACTACAAAAATATATATTTTATTTTTATTCTCACACCAAGAAACAATCAAAATAAAAAATTATAAAAAAAAATTAAAATGAAAAAAGAAAAATAGTAATCATTTTTGTCCCATTATCGAACTATGACGAAAATATCTCTTTTGGACCCCAGCTTCTGTGAAAAAAATTTCATTGATTTGAAAAAGGCCCCTCTTTATGTTTTCCCTCAATTTAATAATTTTTTAGCTCGAGCGACCTCTAAAAAATGGAATAAAAATTTCTAAAAATTTGAGGTCACATTTTGGGCCAAACAAAACCCACAATTCATTGGACATCAAAATCCGAGGTGGTCAGGCCGATGACCGCGTGATCTGACGTGGAACGCCCCATATATATATATATATATCAACACTGACAGAGAAAGTCGTGAAGGTGTTACGAAACACGAATTACATTCTCCTCGTGAGCCATTCTCGCGGTTACATTGAAGGGATTAAATTGCTTCGGAATGAACTTGAACGATTCATCGTGATGTCGACGAAAGAAAAAGACTTGCCGAACGATCGGCAATGACAGCTCGAGCGTTTTTGATCCGTTATTCGAGGAAAACGATGATAATCCAGTGCGTCTGACCGCACGCGGATCTCTACTACTTAGAAATCGTTCTATCGTCGATTTAATTCATTTCATTAACGGGAAACGCTCTCCGGACGAAAAAATGGTCGTACGACCCACGAGTACACGTTGTCAATGTGTTTTGACTATTTTTTGTTTTCCGCATTGTTTACCAGAAGCTTCGCAGACGAAAGCTCAAACGCGAAACGAAAAAAACTCGTTTTTTGAAACGTCCTGTAAAATTTCTCCTCGTTTCCCCGTCGGAAAAGATCTTCGATAGACTTTTTTCAACCCCGCGTTTCCCCGTTTTTTTTCCTCGTCCTTTCATCCCTTCTCCTCGTTCGAACAAATTTTTCTCATTTTTTCTTTAACAAAAAACAAAACAATTCATCCCCTCTCCATCCGCTCTTCCGTCTCGTCCGCACCCCTCAAAATATATTTTTTTTTGTTTTTTAATATTTCGTCGACTTCCCTACCCCATCCCTCTCGTATGTGGCCGTTGCGTGTGTTCTCCCTCCCGAATGCGAGATCATTCTTCTCACTCGCCTCGTGCAACTTTTATTTTTCCGCAAGCGACGTTTAAAAAATTATATCCCCTCCCCTATGGACGTCTGCGAGAGCGCCCTCTGCGAGTGAACGCGAAGCACAAACACACACACGGCCACTAACGGGAAGGGGGTTTTCGCAACCCCCACCAAAATGTCCGAGAATCGAGCGAATGGAAAAAAAGGAGGAAAATGGAGAAACCCCACCGGAGGAAAAATCAAGGGAGTGAAAGAGGGGGATGTCGCTTCGGCGAAAGGGATAAAAAGGGATGATTCGTGGGAGGGGGTTAAAAAATTCTGAGAGTGGGAGATTTGGTGCTGCCCTAACGACCCCCGAATCGTCCGCTTCGCTCTTGGACGTCTCGACGCTTTTTTCCCTGCACCCTCCGTTAATACTGGCGCGCTTTCTTCTTCTCTTTCTTCGGGGCTGTGTTCTTTATTTTTATATCTTTGCCCCAACTACCCTTGTCCCCATTGTGGAGGGAGTTTGGACGAATGGGGGGGGCCCTTTAACACGGGACAGAGTGATGCATTGCGTCATGTGACCGTTGCTGTGTTTGGGTTTCATTTTTCCCGCCAAATGACCTTGCCGCAAGCACACACACACACCTGCCTCGACCCTTCTCAATGTGCCCGAATCCATCGCAACCCTCTTCGCAGCATTGGCGCCCTCTCATTGCCCGAATCTCATTTTTCACCCCCAAAACGTTCGGGGGAGGTTTTTCTTACCTCCGTTAATTATCATCATCCCCCAGCAAGTTGGACCTTTCCAGCAAGAGTCTGGTTTTTCCTTGAGTTCCCCTTTTCCGCCGAAATTCAGTCAAAATTTTCGCACGTGACGTAGGGGAGCGTGGGGCTAGTTGTAACAGGGGTAAGTTGTAACACTCAATTTTGACCGGGAATTTAAAACATTTTGATTTAAGGGGCTATACCAGTGTAACCCATGAAAAATTAGACGATTTTTGGGAATTTTTTTTAAAAGAAAGTACTCGATAGAATGTTTTGAGGTTTTTTGGACATAATAAGGTATATTTTCAGCTATATTTTAAGATTTTTTTTTCACAAAAATATTGAAAAATACCGGAGTTATGTGCTGTCTTCGGAGATGCCAAAAAAAAGTTCCCTAACTGCTGACATGATTCCGGCCGAATGAGTAGTTGAAACAAAAAAATTCAAAAAGGTTATTAAAGTTGAAGGTATTTCCTATACAATGACCTACGATTTTTGAAAAATATAAAAAATTAACAAAATGGCGTAGTTCTAAAAAAAGTGTCGTTTTTTGGGGTGAAAAAATGGTCGCTTTTTTAATCCCAAATTGACAATTTTCAACCAATCAAAAAGATCGTAGGGCATTGTATAGTAAATATATTCAAGAATACTCAGTTTCAATTTGAAGTCGATCGCCCAATTTCTCGTTGAGTTATGTCAGCAATTTTGAAAAATGTCGTTTCGAGACAAATGCGTTTAAGTTTCAACTATCGATTTTCGCTAGATAAAATTATATTTACCATAAAAATTACTAATCTGTTATGCTTGGCCCATACAATACACCTTCTTCTTCCTCGAAAAATGCCTGCTGAGAGGTATAGCTCCTTAATTTTTTTGTTGAATGTGCTTTTTATAACTCGTGGCATAATGTAAACACCGTTAAAACCCCGCGAGACATCAAAATAAGAGGATATGCACACGAGCACTATTTCGGCCAGGTATCGTAAAAAAAATACTTACGAAAATTTCGACAATTAAAATTAAATTAATTGTTTATTGTTTTTTCCTTGTTACAATGCAAATTTAACTGGCTTTCATTTGCTCTTTAAAAAATTATTCTGAAGTTTTCAGTTTTTGAGACATTTCATTAAGTAGACATAATGAGCCCATGGGGCAAGTTGTAACATGTTAGAACTTGAGCGTGTATTTTTTTTCTGCCCTCTACATGTATTTGTACAAATAATATTATTACAACTTGTAGTATAATGATTACATAGTATTACAAATTATTTGCGGCTTTTTGTGCATTCTTTTACTCTTCTTTACTCTAATATTGCCCAGAAAAATATGCCAAGTTATTGTATGGTATTTTTTTTAGCACGAGAGACTACAAAAGATTATAATCATCACAAGAATGAACCACGATGAATAATCCAAGACTGTGAACCAATAAAAACGTGTTCTTTCTTGTAAATGTTGCCAGTCTTTTCATTGTTACAACTTGCCCCGAGCCTGTTACAACTAGCCCCAGACATGGGGTAAGTTGTAACAGCTCCCATTTTTTCAAAAAACGTCTGGTGTAAAAGATGGGTAAAGATCTTAAATTATTTTTCAATTGGAATTAGTGCTCAGATTTACACTTTACAAAGCCTCTTACTCACAATCTTCGAAGCATACATATTTTAGGTGTTACAGGCCTTTTTCCAAAAACTGTTACAACTAGCCCCAGGCTCCCCTATTGCCGAATTCTTTTCTCGTTTCAGCCCCGAGAATTGTTGTCTTTTCTTTGGTCCTTTGTTCTCCTAGGCTATTTTCGCTGGCTTTTGCATCAGAAACAATCTCGACGCCGAGACCGCAAGCTCTGAATGCAATGTACCGTGTATTCTCATTCATATTTAATCCGTTTTCGTCGTTGTTCTCCGTATCTTGCGCTACGATTCTTCTCGCCCTCCGCCGCTTCCTCCCTGGACATAGGAAATTAAATTGCAACAAGATCGTTGCACATACAGAAACTCTCGTTTCATTTCAGCGTATCTTGGTTGCTTCGCGTTCGCAGCGAAGAAGAAATTTTCTGTTTGGCGTTTCCAGGCGTTTTTTCCGTTTTGTTGAACGAATGCACGAAAATACTTTTTCCCTCGCGCATACATCAAGTGCAATGTATAAAACATCCCTTGATTATTTGTTGATTCGTCGACAAAATCATTCCGCCCCACGCTTTTGATGCAGACTGAGAATAGTTTTGGAATTGCACATTTTGGACGGGATTCTTCTTGTTCAGGCAGCGTTGAGAATCGGAAAATATTGCCCGTTTGGTTTATACATTTTCATACGAATGAATTTCACCGGTATGTACTATTCCGGTTGTAATTATAATGGCGAGACTCTCTGTTCGTTGTTTCTGCGATAAAATATGCAGCGCTGCAACGAAGAAGCTTCGTCATGCGTAATGCGCGCTTGATAGACGAGGGCGCCTTTAGTCTACGTCCCTCTCGTGAATGAAATTATTCTATGAATGTTAATTCCACGGTTATAGACATTATGCAAAGAACTACGCCCACATATATATGGGGCATTTCATCCCAAATCGGACAGTTTGAAAAACTTTTTTTTTTTATTTCCTCAATTTTTGTATATTTTTGAGTACCCATCAAAAGACCCTTCCCGTTGAATTTTGAGATTTTTTTGATTACCCGTTCAAAAGATATTAAATTAACAAAAAACCGCTATTTTTTTGGTATTTTGGTCATAACTTCTTTAATAATGGTCCAAAATGAAAGTTTTTTTTTCTAAATTTTGGTTTTTTTATGGTCTTTTCAGAAAAAATACAACAAAAATATTCGACGTGTTTTTGAATGAGTTTTTTGAGTTTTAAGCGTTAAATCGCGTCTTCTAAAGTGAATGTCATTTTTGATTTTTTTTAAATTTTTTGTATCAAACATCTATCTATTCAACAATTTTTAAGACTAGTCTGCTCGTGGGATCTCAATAACTACTATTTTTTTCGATTCTTTGAATAAATTTTTTTTTTTTTAATAAATTATTATGAATACCAATTTTTGTTACTGTATAGTATTTTTTTTCAATATTTAGAATTTATTTTGACATTTTTTTATTGTTCACAGGTTCTTAAAATTAATAATTAATCGTTGAGTCCATTTATGAACAATAATAACAACAGTTTTTATTTATTCACGTTTTTTTTTTAAACCTTACATATACGATTATTTCCTGAATTAGAATATTCCTTTGCCAATACGTTTTCGTTGCTCATTGAAATAATTGAATGAAATTTTTGTGTCCCCCTGTGATTGTCTTCGCAGTATTTTATCGCAAATAAAATCTTTCTTTTGCATCTGAATAATGTTTCTTATGTGTAAATTTGACAGCAATATTCGGTAGACTACTTAGATTCAATGCCCACTCATACAATTCTTGAACTGTTGTTATTTGCTCATCGATTAATTATCAATTTGAATAATATGTTAATAATGAAGTGTCCAAATTAATTCAAAATGATTTAAAAAATACTATACAGTAACCAAAATTAATATTCATAATAATAAAAAAAAAAAAAAATTAATTTTCAAAAATCGAAAAAAAATAGTAGTTATTGTGATCCCACGATCGGACTAGTCTTAAAAATTGTTGAATAGATAGATGTTTGAAACAATTTTTTTTTTTTTAAATCAAAAATGCCATTCACATTTAAAAACGCGTTTGAACGTTTAAAAATTAAAAAATTCATTCAAAAACACTCCGAATATTTTTTTGTATTTTTTTCTGAAAAGGCCCTAAAAAACAAATTTTGGAAAAAAAAACTTTTAATTTGGACCATTATTAAAGAAGTTATGACCAAAATACCAAAAAAATAGCAGTTTTTTTGTTGCTTCAATATCTTTCGAACGGGTAATCAAAGAAATTTCAAAATTCAGCAGGAAGGGTCTTTTGATGGGTAGGTACTTGAAAATATAAAAAAATTGAGGAAATATAAAAAAAAGTTTTTCAAACTGTCCGATTTGGGATGGAATGCCCCATATATATATATATATATATATAAATATATGTATGGCGTATTTCATGTTAATACGACCAATGTTTACACTTTACTGTCTCAAATTTGGTTCTCCATTTATTCTGCAGTTGATAGGAACTTCCAAAAAAATTTTATATTTTTTTTAGCATCCTTAATAACATCCGACTAGAGATTTGAAAAACAGACCGAAATCGAGGTTATTTTTTCCTCAGACATACACTGTCATCCAAAAATTTGGAAACACTCGCCGCGATTTCGCGTCGTACAAAAAGTTTCACGGCTCTTTTAAAAATGAAGATATTTCAATTTAACAAGTAGCCTTTCAAAGGGAATATATTCAGCTTCATTTCGCTATTTCAAAAAAAAAAGTTCGATTTTTTTTGAACCTGGTACGCCTTTTGAAACATGATTATTTTTTTGGTTCTTTTTGGGGTTAAAATTTTGATGCGCAATCCATGAAATTTGTTAAAAACTGTTTTTCGCGTGAAAAATTTATGGGGTGAAGTATAAGCTTCAATTTCGTTTTTTTTAAAGTTTCGTACGATTTTTTTTCAAAGAAATATTCAATTTTACGTAAAAAACGACCATATTTATAAAATGTAGCGTAACTATAAAACTACTGGGTTTTCATGAAATCACCAAGATGGTAAAAAGTTGCATACAATCATTTTGAGTTCAATGAAATTTTCTTGGATTTTTTTTTCAAAATTTTTCCTCCGAACGATATATTTTTTTATCTTGAACAATCGTGTCTCTCACCTAATCTACACGGCTTTTTCATAAAAAAATCTTATCTATGCGGATTTTATATCGCTCTTATCGGCTTTTATATACTAATAAACTCAAGCATTGAAAAATTTTTTTTCTTAATAGCCATAAAAAAAGTTCAGTTACGAAATTTTCCGAAGCGTTTTGGGATCAGGTTATAATTTTATGAAACGAATCAGTAGGAAAAAACTAAATTCTTAGACTTGGCTCATATACATTTTTATATAAATTGTGTTCTTGAGAATTTTTTGAGATTTTCATTTATTAGAGAATTTAAAAAATGCACAAAAATACTCACTAGAATCGGAAAAAAAAATCATGAATCAAATCCGAGAAAGTCTGAAGTGGAAGATCATTGGTTAAATTTCCATCGAATTCTCCATAAATCCCTGCATAATGTGTGCATGTCCGTGTTTAAGCCCGTGGAGTCGCGACCGCTCGACGAGACGTTCGGAATGATGCATTTCTCGACATTTCTCTCAAGCAGACGGTTTTTTCCGTCATCAAACGTTCTCTTTTTTTCTACATTTCTGACGAGTGCCCGTTGAATTGCCAACTAGCCATATCAAGTGCACGAGAGTGCAGTGGGTGCAAAACGCAGGATTCCGCTCCGTCTCTCTCTTTCTCTCTCTCCTCCTCTCAGCGACACGCGAACGAGAAATTTCCATTAGCCTCGCGAGACTCCCTCCACCCGACAGCGGAGATTTTTCCTTCGAAATCGCGTGTCTGTCCGCTATAACGATTGCGAGCAAAAAAAGCAATAGGCTTTTATCTGGTGGAGGATGGATAAAAAAAAACAATGATCCTTCACGAATGCTTTATCGATCTTTTCAGATCACGAAGGGCAATTGGGGGGGGGGGGGGGGGCGACAGGGGCAATAATCGATCGCATAAAACCATTGAGTATATGGCTAGTTTTCGCTGTGACAATAATAATAATGATGTAGACATTATGTAGCATTCGCGAACGTTAAGAGAATATTTTTTTAGAGGTTTAGAAGTTTTTTGAGATTTCGAGAATTCACAATAAAAAAAAGAATACATATTCAAAATTGTGCTAATTTTTGCGAAATCCTTTAAGGGGGCTACATGAGTTTCCAAGGTTAAAAGAAGCATATTTTCTCGATTTTTTAAAATATAATAAATAAATTATTTTATTCGAAATTTCAAGCATATCAAAGAGCAACATTTAAACTATACTTGATGAAATTTTCATTGAAAAATTTAGAGAGATCAGCCGGTGAAACCTAATTTCCGGAGACCCCTAAAAACGTGTCCTCGTGGTCAGGATAACTCATGATAACTCTGTCTGAAATTGAAAAAGCAAATTTTGCCTGTTAATAGATGAGTGTAGTGCGTGATTGAACGAAGGATTGAAAAAAAAAAATTGAAATTTGAATTTTTTGCAGAGTTGTGTAATTTTAAAACAGTATAATTTTTAGTATAATTTACACTAAGTACGAACTTGTAAAATGAAAAATAATCGAAAAAACAACTTCGTTCAATCACTGGTTAATTCTATTTTGAAAAAGTGTGCAAAATTTCAACTAGATCGGTGCATTAGTTTTTGTGTTTTTTGAAAAAAAAAAAACGATATATCTCCGTCGCTTTCCAAAGGCTCTTTTTTCTAGATTCTTACTTCCATTTACTTGAAACTTTCGGAAAATATTCTAAATATATAAAAATAAAAAACTTGAAAAATTGTTTTTTTTTTAATTTCAATTTTCAAACCTCTCCTTGAACCGAACTTCTCGATATGGCGGTAAATTTATTTCCTTCGTGGATTTTATCGTCCAGAATGCATGTAAATAACGCTGAATTGATTTTTCAAGATTTTATCCGCCGTAAAGTGAATATAAAAAAAAGGAAAAGCCGAAAAACATTATTTGGGCGCCTTGCCGGATCTTGAAAAGTGATCAGCGAGAATATTCGCTAAAATATCGTGAGACAATTAGACTCTTAACATTTTCACGAATATTCAAGCCAAAGTTTAAGCTCAAAATAAGATTACAAGCATTCGAAGCAGGGGCCAGTGAAGAATCGAGCCTAAGAATTTCTCTTCCTAAATCCACCATCTCCCCCTGTAATTTCCCCTGTTTCCTTCTCTCCACGCGTCCCCAAAATCCTCAAAGACTATCCGAGCATTAATTATACATCCCTTCGAATCACCGTGAATTCAGAAGGAGACTCGGACCCTCGGAGATATAAATTTTCGCTTCCCAGACACATAGAAGCATCCGGGTGAAAGGAGGGAAAATCTAGCGGAGATCGGAAAGCCTCGAGCAATCGCGGGAGCGTCGAAATTCTCAACTTTATTCCCGGCTTTATGTCTCCTTCTGCTTCTTCTTCGGCGTATCTGCTCGCCTCTTTTTAACCCTCATTCTCAACGTGCCTTCCTTCATAAAGGGGTATATTTAAGGTACACCAGACAGGCGACGCATATCCCCCTGTGGATAATTTCGCGCGAGGGTAATGAGTGAGGGAGATCGAGATAGGCGAGAGGTTTTTTGGGAAGAGCAGAGAGAAGAGGGAAAGAGGGAGCGAGGCTCAAAAATTCACGGGGGCGGAGGCGGGGGCGCGCGGGAAGGGGGGGGGAAGGACGATGTTTTCGCGACGTTGGCCGTTCGTTGTTGAAGCTCTGGCTCTCGTGTCGGGGGTTGGTGGTGGATATATTATGGGGAAAGGGGTGGTAGGGAGAAACGGGAGCGGGCACCAACCCCGGGCGTGTGAGGGTGGCCGCCGCCGCCGCCGCTGCCGTCGCGACGTTTGGAAGGGGACGAACGATAGAAGTCGCCGGGTGCGCTGTTCCGTTTTGCATTTTCCCCCACCCCCACGGCCCTCGACACTGCGCGTACCGCCAATCCGAGCGCACTTTTTGCCTACCCCTTCCACGTGGCAACCACTATGGAGTGGCATGTATCCTCGGAGAGTTCGCCGACGGTGGCACGTTGCCCGGCATCCTCGTCGACGTATATACCGTACACTTTTTCCCCTCTGAGGTTGCAAAGGGTGGCTCTAACGGCGGCGTAACGTCCCCCGAAAACGCAGAAACCTCGCGGCCGCGGTTATACATATATATATCTATATGTGTTTGATACGCCGACGAACGATGGAGAACGAACACAGAAACTCTCCCACAGACACACACACACACACGTGTGAGGACTACTCTGTGGGTGAGCCATCGTTCGTTTTGGGAAGTAGAGGACGCAGCGTAGGATCGCTAGGTCTGTGCAAGAGGGATGAAACTCGGGGGTGGGCGATATAAAAGAGAGAAAGAGATGGGAAGAGAGATTTAGCAGAAGGGAAACCTGACGTGCGCAGTACGCAACTTTTACGCGGACGATGGCGCCGGGTGGCCGAACGTTTGGGATCAATTTCGGAACAACACACAAACCTTATACTTTCAAGGCTTCTACATGCTACACACACGTATGTACTTATGTCACTGTATACACAGATTTTTTCTCGATGCTCTTCCGATGCCGTAATAGGGTATGGGACATTGGGGAGAAGATCGATCCACGTCAATCACGGACAATAACTCCTTTCGCTTTTTACATTCTTGCACCATCTTTCACTTTCCGATAACCGCTAGGCACAGATTTTAGAGAAGGACATGTGCCCTGATGAAGTTTATTTTATGATAATCTGCCGATAAACATTAGGAATGTACTTGAAAGATCCTTTGATTTCCGGCCGTATTTAGGGTCGTTCCTCCGAGGATCTGCTGATCAACATTAGGAATGTACTTGGAAGATCCTTCGATTTCCCGCTGTATTTAGGGTCGTCCCTCAAAGGATCTGCGGATCCACATTAGGAATGTACTTGGAAGATCCTTCGATTTCCTACTATATTTAGAGTCGTCCCTCAAAGGATCTGTTGATCAATATTAGGAATATACTCGGAACATCCTTCGATTTCCCATTGTATTTAGGGTCGTCCCTCAAAGGATCTGCTGATCAACAATTAAGAATGTACTTGAAAGATCCTTTGATTTCCCGCCGTATTTAGGGTCATCCCTCAAAGGATCTGCTGATCAACATTAGGAATGTACTTGGAAGATCCTTCGATTTCCTGCTATATTTAAAGGCGTCCCTCAAAGGATCTGTTGATCAACATTAGGAATATACTCGGAAGATCCTTCGATTTCCCATTGTATTTAGGGTCGTCCTTCAAAGGATCTGCTGATCAACAATTAAGAATGTACTTGAAAGATCCTTTGATTTCCCGCCGTATTTAGGGTCATCCCTCAAAGGATCTGCTGATCAACATTAGGAATGTACTTGGAAGATCCTTTGATTTCCTGCCGTATTTAGGGTCATCCCTCAAAGGATCTGCTGATCAACATTAGAAATGTGATTGGAAGATCCTTTGATTTCCCGCCGTATTTAGGGTCATCCCTCAAAGGATCTGCTGATCAACATTAGGAATGTACTTGGAAGGTCCTTCGATTTCCCGCCCTATTCACAGTCGTCCCTCAAAGGATCAGTCCTCTTTAGGGCTTCCTATCCCTCAACAGACGACCATGAGCTATGAAAAGAAAATTATCACAGATAGAGTAAGTGCTTCAATCATAGCTCGAAAGCCTTTTGGGTTTTCTACGAAACATCTGACGATGGTGATGGTGCATTCGTTCATCCTAACTGTCTCATTCGATTATTCCCCCCCTTATCGTCAACTTTCTCTACCTCTTTCTCCCTCACTCTTTCTCTCTTTCGGTTATCGCATGGAGTCCATCGATTTTTAGCCCTTTGAGCGATTGAGTTACGTTCGACGCTAACAGAAATCAATGATCGGGGAACGCGGTTACGAGGCTGTCCTCCTACCGTTCCCCTCAACCTTCCAAACCCATGTACATGTACATGCACCCACACACATCTGTATGAATCTATATATACGAAACCCACGCGGAACCAATTTCTGACACCTCTCGCTCATCCGTCTCGCACCCCTTTCAACGGTGTATATCGAATTTCAGGCGCGCCACTTTCGATGTTTCTGACGTGTTGAAAAGTTGGTTAATAAAAAATAAAACTAGACCACGTCAGATTCCTGAGAGACTATCAATTTTTGTCTACGTGACAAGCTCCGATCTATACAGTCTTAAAAATTGATCCGTGTGAATTCCCTCTGGAAAATGCATTTTCTCTGCCAATGAGCAGAAAAATGATTGAAAGACGCCTTGATAAGTTAATAATACAAAAAGGTGGACATATTTGTTTCTTTACCGCGTTTCCTTTTTCCAAATGCAGATTTCAGTGCCCTTCTCGATGAATCTGCATTTTAACTCGACGTTCGCAAAGTTTCGAGCGAGAAGTTTTTAATTTCGACCTCAGCTGATGAATCTCTGATGTGCGGTTGTCAGCCACGAGTCACTAATACGCATCAATATATCCCCGTACGTGCGAAACCTCCGGGTTCGCGGTATTACGGGATATTGTCGAAAATTCTGCTTTTGCAGTGAAAATTTCGTGCTTCCATGTCGGTGCTCCTCGTCGGCGGTAGTTTCGTATTAGCCCCTTCGTTTTATGCTCGTGAAATACTCTCCTCAACCCGACCACCCTCCTTTAACACGTATAAAACCCTCTCGCCTCCACCGATCTCCTCGTCCAGTTTCTTCCCCAGCTTTCTCACTCTTTCTCTTTCTCCCTTTCTTCCTTTCTCTCTCTTCCTCGTTTCGCTTTGACCCTGTGGGCGTTAGTTCGTTCGGTGCTTGTAGACCCACTACCAAGCAGCAGCAGGACGTTGGTCGGCGTCGGCAACCCTCGATCTTCTCGCTCGTATATATGCTCTCCACGGTATATCTGTCTCGGTTCTTCCCTCCCTGTCCGCTCTCATCCCCCTTAACGCTTGGCTATCGTTCGCCGCTCTCTCCGCTGGGTTCTCTCGTTGCCCGCTTTGCATGCTTTCGCGAAAATCCTCGCGATAAATTATGCCGGGCGCGCTTGCTCGCGAGCACGAAGGGGGTTGGAAATAAATGACCCACCCGCTCTCACTCTCTCTCTTTTTCTACGTTGGGGCCACATCGCCAACCACCCACATCGCCGCTTCCCCGTGTCCTTCTCTTTTCCTCTCTATATTCTCTGCTCCTCTTTACCACCATCCTGGCCCCTTATCCTCGGCCCCCGGACCGTAGAGCGAACCTCAAAACCTCTCCGTCGGGTTTCTACGTGAACCGAGAGAACCAGCAGCAACCCTCCGTGCCAGCATCCCTCGTTGTTCCGAGTTTTCTCTATACGCCACATCGTCTGTTTTTCTCCCTCTCTCTCTCTCACCCTTCAACCCCATTCCCTCTTTGTTCTTCTCTTCGACTCGACATTCTGGTTCTTTCTCTGCCCCTGCATCTTTATCCCTTTTCGTCTGTCTCTCTGTAACTCACCCTCTCTCTCTTTCCCTGTTCAACAAACCCTCCGGCCAAAGCGACGTTGCCGCGTTTCCGTTCCACGAATCTCCCGAGCTGAGTACGAGAGGAAAGCCGGCTTTAAAATTATAATAGTACGCGCAATTTTGATAACCATCGTCCAGAAGTTTCCCTCCCCTCCTCTCTACCTTTGATATTTTACTCTCGTGAATCTCTCACCACCGCGACCACTCACCTGTCCGCTGAATCCCTCACTCCTGACCCCACTCTTTACCTTCACTCTTTGGAAAAGCCCGGCGAAAGGGGATGGCCGTTGCACGTCCCGTGCAACTGGCACGACCCTTCCGGTGAATGCAGAAGTCACGCTCTCATCGAGAATTACGTGATGACGCCCGCACTGCGTTCCGTCCCATCCCCTTTTTCTCGAGGGTTGTTACCACCCGTAACCATGTAGTTACGTTTGACGAAAGCTCAACACATACCTTCTGGTGACAACAGGCATACCTTATTCTCTACCTGATGGTCCATGATGCACCTGTGTTGCTACCGATACTAAAATAGATATCACTGTCTGTGTGAGAAAATGGCTTGCTTTGGGTTCACATTGCGAACCGCACCTCTCATTACTATCTTTTTGGGGATGCATGCATCCGCGAACCTTTGTTCTGTAACGTGTAGCGTTGGCTTTTGTACGTTGACTCCGTTTGGGACGTTGACGGTCGAGTTCTTCTAAAATACGGTCTTCAACGACAATAAACTCCACAATTATGATGGCATGAAATCACTACGTCATTTTTGCTTTCTGTAAAATATGATACCATTTCGATTTCGACCAACACTAGCTATAAATGTATTTTAGGTCTACGTTATAAATGTAGTTCAGATCTAAACTCAGGTCCATTAAAAATCGATGATACCTGGATCTGCCTTACGGTTTCCGCTAATATATCGTCCGTCATTGATCGCTGGTTCCCAGATGTTGTTTCAACGAAGCTTTATCAACCAACTATCGCGACAAACGAATGAACAAAGCAATCCAATGAACAAAGGTCAGTGGTTACCAGCCGCGTTTCTTATACGCAGTTTCTCCGCACCTTCATAAAGATTATATGTCTGAAAAAAGCGATACCCAGTGGTTTATTCGTTGTCAGGCCAGGCCGGATCGTTAAAACGATATTGCGTCTGCCTCGAGAGACATTAAGGTGCTGGGGATCAGTACCGTAATGGACCTTGGATTCGCCTACACGTCGACGAGTCTGTATGAGACAATAAAGATCCAGAACTGCCGTCAGGCAAACAATGAACCCTGTCACGACCTGTATGCTGTGCGGTACCACGGAGAGAAGCTGAGCTGGAGACAACGAGGGCTTTGTGGCCGGAAATTGTTTGAGCCTTTGTATTTTGCGGCTTCTAAATCTCAGACTCCCGTCTCTAGCGCTCTTTCTCTCTTGATCTTCAGGGCAACTGTCGCGCATTCGTTTCTCAAGGTACACCCTAGACGCATATTATTCGTGGCTCTGTCTCTCATGCGGGAGCCCAGACCCGCGGCTTCAGCGCGAGACGATATTCGTGTGTTGATACAACCCCGACAGTCGAGGGGGATGTCTCGTCGACCTTATAACTAGTTATACCCCGTGCCACCCGCGACCGCGCGACTACGGGATTACATTTCTCGGACGAGCAGATACGACAGGAAAACACTGGCAAAGTCGCTTAACGTGTACCTGGGGATCATCTCGTTTTCCCTGGAATCCATTGGGTCGTGATTTACCTTTGAGATACCAGCGAAAAACATTGAAAACGTTGGGAAATTAAAATTCGGGGTTTCTTGGAGCTTGCACATTTGCGGAAGTTATTGAGGCCTCCGGCGTAGGATTGCAGCAAAGCGTATTCCTCGTTATTACACCCTGGAAGCAAAGTAAAAACAGGGGTACATCGTGGAACATATTGCACGGTGGCTGCTTTTTGTTTGACGTTGATGGCGAGGACGATAAACTTGTATGATACAAAGAGAAGTCATGCATGATGCATGCAACGAAGCAGGTCTCTTTTGCATCGTTCGTCTCCGAACGAAAAAACAACAACACAAAAACTCCCCGTGTGTTGCTTCTTTCATTTTCTTTCTGGTATCCTGGTTGCGTTCGTTCCTTCTTTTTTTCTTCTTGTTTTCACTGCCAAACTGTTTAACATTCGCCAGTGGATATATTTAAACAGCGCTCATTGCCATCCCTACGGGTCGGGCTCGCCGCTTTCGGGTGGTTGGGTTGGTTTTCCTGGTTCTCGTGGTGGAAGGATAATGCGCTGTACATCTATCGACCTTCTCCCTGGTACCCAGCAACCCCCGGGTTATCCCATACATTTTCAAACTCCTTTCCATCCCTCTCTTCCTCTTCTTCCTCTTTCTCTATTTCGTCTCGTTTAGCGCTATTCGCTCTTTCCCGCCTCTTCGTGTGGTGCGCGCACCAGATGACCAAAGCGCAGAGGGAATGAGGGAAAAAAGATTCAAAAAATAAAACGAAAGAACACACAGACACATCCTAATTTCAGCGAGCATTCGACGCAGCTGTGCGCCACCCTTCGTGTTCCTCTTTCCCTCTAGTCCGCTCTCTTTCTCTCTTCTATCCCTCTCTATATTAAATATATATGTAATATACGTATGCTCGTCGTTGACTAAACCTGAGAGCCAACGATACCGAGCCAGATATCTGAAATTTTCCGATAGTCCGAGTAGACGATTCGTTAAAGTCACTCGAAAGAATGGGTTCTTTATTCCAGGGTTTCTCTATGAGATGACAATAAATGAGGCAGAGAACAATGCGAAAGGGATCGTTGCTCCATTAAACGTGGAATATTTTTGGGAAAGTTTCATTTCCATGATCGTAATCTCTGTCAAAACCGTGAAAGACCGTGAATTGACGAGGGTCGATGAAGATTCTAATTCGAGGCAATTCTATCGGACATAATGCTTGTTCGTGTTTTACTCAACGCAGATACAGCAAGAGTCAGGAAACAGGAATTATTAGTCCCAACGACTTTGATGGAATTTTCCCTTATATCCAACCGGATCCCGTTCGACAAGGTACGAGAATATTACATTGGAATATAAATGCGAATATTCATGCCGCTTAGTTTTATGTAGCCTCTCTGGACATATATTCATTTACATTGAATATTTATGAGAGCAGTTTTCGCTGACTCTTTGTTATGTTGCGCATGAAAGACACGATCGCGACAATCCGGCGTTATGTTCTCGCACTTTTATTATTTCAATGAATTATGGCAAAATGATTCTGCTGGTGTTTACGTCGATTGAAAAAGTTAACTAAGAAAAAGTTAAAATTTGACAACAACAATAGTCTTCTTGAGGAGTTATCCACATAAACGTTCAATTATTTTGTGTGTAACGGAAGGGAGTCTTTCTCACCTGTTTCAATCCGCGAGGTCAAACTCGCAAAATATATCAGGATTTCTGTTTGCATCTTCTCAATGAAAATCCGAATCAAGACAGAAGTTATCAGGTTAACCCAATCCAGGACAGCGCCCTCCCGATTTTTTAATTGTCCAGCTCGTCAATTAAAAACTCTGATTGGCTGAGCCAACGTTCCGCGAGACTCAACACGGTTATATCGACCCTTTTTAAACGGATGGGTGATCAGTATCATAGTCTCCCAGTCCTGATAATGCAGATTGCAACGTTTGTGTAACGATGTATGTGCTTCATATAACCCCCTCGTGATGAAAACAACCCTAAATTCTTTCGTAAACATGCGACAAATATCGTAACCAACTTGGCTATGGTTAACCTCAAAAAGAGGTTAACGCTTGTTCATGAAGCGCCACCTGTGTGGAATTTACTGCGCATGATCGTGAAGTCACATCCACCCCAGACTTTTATCCCCGTTGATTTTCTGATGTTATTCCGCTCTAAGACTCAAAGTGAGAGCAGTTAAGATAATGTTTGAACACAAGAAGTTAACTCGCTCAACTGACCGAACTAATTGGCTTATCAAGCTTCGTTGGAATTCACGTGAATTGATTTTGTCGAATAAAACGATTATCAAACTACTCTGCATATCCGATAATATGATTAACGGGAGTAATCTGCGATCGGAATCGCATTGCTGAGACGAAAAATATACTATTCACCGTTTAGAGGTTATGTGTATCTATGTTGGGTATGAATATCTCTGAAAGAAGAGAAAGTACCGCGCGATCGAAGATCAAATCAAGCCGCCCCGTGATAGCTAGACCTGTCTCAAGCGGCGTATACGTATATCGACATAGTGGAGAGGGGGAGGGTGAGGGGCAGGGGCTTGACCAACCTGTAGTGAAGTTTCCGTCGGGCACGTATGGAACGGCCGATATGGGAGGAATGAGAAAAATGAATGAGAGCGCGATAGAATGAGGGTTAAGGGTGTGGGGTGGGAAAAAAACGGAAAAAAGCGATATCTGCCGGACGATCGGGCGCGGGGTGCGACGGAGAGGGGGTTTTGATGGCTCGAAGAGTATGGGAGAGTGTGCAGTTTACCTATAACCCATAAATCGACCCCACTTTTCTATTAAGAGACGCACGATTGACTTGCGTTGTTCGGTTTTCTTCATCCTCTCCCTCCCTTCCGATTGGCATACACACGCGGAATCCTCACTCCTCTCTACCTCCAATTTTTTTCCTCCTCCACCGTGACGCATTCAACCCTTCTCCCTTGCATTTTTTTTCCTTCCCTCTTGCACACTGCAGCTCTCCGCTCTCTTTTTATCTTCTCGCTCACATTCCCCGCGTCACGCTGACTCGGAATTTTTTTTCCTCCATCCTCGTCCATTTCAACTTTTCGCCGGTCGGAGCGACAGAGAGGGCCAAAGAGGGAGAGGGGTAGTTTTGCCGGCGCAGACCATCGCTGTTTCCACGACTGCGCTGAAAAATCCTCCTGCATGACCCACCTTGAGGTTGGAAGGAGAAGTGATTCGCGATGCTTTTTTCGTGAAAACACGAACAGGTACGTAGCGAGCAAGGGCAGAACCCAGGGGTTGCAGACCTTTGGAGGAAAAAAAAAATTAAACCCTCCTCTCCGATGCATACAGATACGAGGCAAATAAATTAGACGCTGCAATTCATGTTTATATGGGTGATTCTCCCAAAATACTCATTTTCGCTGCGACCTAATTAATTTTCAATGATCCCTCTAATTTCTTAGATTTTTTTGTCAGAATATTCTGATCATAATGTTTTGAAACAGAGTGTTAGAACAGATTTTTTGAAAAATCATTTTAATCCTTTTTTCTCGTGTTTGACCCCTAAATTCCTCTGGCCTGCAAATAAAAAATATTTTCCGATACTGAACGCTTGTTGTAACCTCCTCCTGAAATCCAAAAGAAAAATAATGAGCACAGATATATCTCACTAAAAATCGTCATTTCGCTGAGCCGATGGAAATGAGTCGATATTAGCGCAATATATATTGCGGTAGTTTTTCAGGCGATCGAGAGCAGTCTTTTTCAGATCCAATTAACCGAGCTGACAATTTGTCCAAGTTTCATTTTCGATGTTCGTGAGTTTTTTTTCTCAAAACCTTGTGGCTCAACTATAAGTCACAAGCTGGAGCGCCATTCCTCTGACAAATGTCAATTACATATTTTCGGCTAAAATAAATCTTGGTTATTTTTTTTTTTTTTAATGCAAACTATCGAGCAAAAGATCATCGCTTCGTTTTGAAGTTGAAAACAACTCGCATGTCATACTACGACCTAAAAACCATCAAAATCGACGTTCCTCTGGCATCATTTCTCTGGATCAGATACAGAGGAATGTTGAATCTACCAGAGGAATCACTCAAACCGGATTTGAGTGACAAATAAAAATGGGTTTGAATAAAAATAACTCCTCCAGGTTATTGCAATGCCATTATAAAGCGTTATAACCAAATGTAGCGTCATTTGATGTGTTTGTGCAAGGAAGCAAGATAGTGAGTTTATATTGGCATTTCATTTTTTATTACAACCGCCGATAAGTGTTTCAATGTTAAATATTCTAATAAAACTGAAAATACTGAAATAAACTAATGAAAAACGTTATAGCAAAAGGTTTGCATCGTTTTTCTGCCTTCGCATTTACTCCTCTCGCACTACAATTTCTTCAAAGTACGCTAAATCCCGAAAATATAAAGACCAGCTTGTCCAAGTGGTCATTACGTTTAAAAATGTTATACCAAGGTCATCAACATTTTCAGAAGTAAAAATGATTTTAAACAAAATTTGTTTGTACCCTCGAAAATGAGTATTTCGGGAGAATCGCCCATATTCGTTGTGGCTATTGTTGTACGGCCCAAAAACGGAAAAACCACCGTTAAACTTAATTAACGCGAATGTTTCTTTTAAATGCACAAATTGTTGTGATTATTCGTTAATTCGCGAGGGACCGTGCTGTGAGAGCTCTACAAGCCCGGTTGGGATTAAACGAGACTGTAGAGAAGGTTGAAACGGGGAACCCGAAAAATAATGGCGATGGAATTGCGGAGAACGACTGGGCGAGAATAATACAACGTCGTAGTTGGCGTTCCCGATGCTGTTTACGACATAGAGGGATGGATAATTTCTCTCTGTGTGTTTGTGTGCAGTTCGTGTATCCGTACGATATACACGTGCTCCATGGAAATACAAACGATCGTGGACTCTCTCGCTCTCGTTATTCCATGAAAATACCACCACGTAAGCGGACACTCCACCGCATGCGCCCTCTCGCGTACATTGTTTGTACGAACATTTCGAACGTCATTAATGATTGATTCGTTAGCCCTGGGAAACACATGATACCTACAGCTTGTTGCCTATTACTGTCCGGATGCATCAATATTTAAAGGAAGCACGACGATATAGGCACGATGTTCCGACAATTTTGCTGTTATACTGCTGATGCTGCTGCTGTTGGTGTTCATCTGCGTCGAACTACCCTCCTCGTATATGATTACAAAATTTACCCCCAACCCTCTGCGCTCCTTTTCCGCTCCCGCTGCTTCCTTCGCCATTCAATGATAGCGCTGTCTGCGAATAAGCCGGACACGTGTAAGAGAAATGTAACAACACCTTTTTGTATCAGAAACAAACGTACAATCTTGTGATGACTTTCTGCGCTTTGGAACAATAATTGCATGCCGATCAGCATCAAATTTACTTGGAACATCTGCGTAGAGTTTAATGATTTAAATTGTTTATAACTATGACGTTTAGTTAAAAGGCTTCAATTAATTTTGTTTTTCAATTGCAAAAACATTATGAATGAGCGATATATACAGGATGTCGAGCAACTAGATAACCTGACTAGGTTCGCCGTGTAGAGCGCGCCAAGACAAAAAATTAGCTTTTTTTAAAAATGTTGTACGATGAAAATTGGCTTAGTTATTAATGTTTTTCAAGTTGACCAATGAGGGCTAGAATCTAGGAGACATGCCGCTGGTGGGGGTTTCTCCCGCCACGCCCACCGTTACCCCCACCACGCGGCTCACCAGTAGCATTGCTCCCAGATTCGAGCCGTCATTGGTCAGCTTTAAACATGAATAACTGAGCCAATTTTTGTCGTATAACAATTTTTTAAAAAGCAAATTTTTCGTCTTGCCACGCTCTACACGGTGAACCTAGTCAGGTTATCTAGTTGCTCAACACCCTGTATAATTCTCAATAGAGTAACGAAAGGGTTGATCTCTGGAATCCATTAGTTTTGCTCGAATAAAAATTTGGTTTCAATTCCTAACATTATTATTGCTATCAAACGGCTATAAAAATGGTCTGAAGTAATTTTTTCTGTTGATTATCGATGTCCCAACGCATCCACCTTGAATTCAACGAATACGGTTCACCAACGACCCTCTTCAGAGACATATTTTACATTTTACTTTCCAATCGGCGGTGCTCGCGGGAAAAAACGGATTTCCCCTCCAACGCTGAACCGAGGAACTTCGACGTTGGATCTGTAATGGAACGAAAAAAGCCTCCGAATAATATTTATGGAAAGCGAATTCACGATTGCTCCATCTGTTCGTTTCTCACGTGACGAACGGAACGAAAATTACTTTGTTTTTCTCGTTCTCGATGGTCTCTTCAAAGTGTTTATACACGATAAACCTGGAGGTTATATATACAACGAATCTGTGGAGTAAATAGTCAAGGGAAGGTGCATTCGAACAAGTTTCCTGATTGAAAATTATTTCTCCACCTCGCGATGCATTGCTTCTCGGAAAACCCTTATTTTTGCTCGCATTGAATCCATAAAGCATTATGCGAAACATGGCAATAAAGCTCGGTACTCAAATACCCTCGTGGATGGACGAAAGAATGAAAAGCGAGTTAAATATAGCGAAGAGCACGGTGACGCAATATACATATATATATCGAAACGTGCGCGAACAATTATCAAAGTTACGTCGGGGACATTTCGAATTTACGTCCAAGTAACCGCACCGGTGTGCGCCATAATAATGAAGGATACCCTCATAACGTACAGTGTATTACATATATATATATATTAGGGTGATTCGTTTCAGGGCAACTCTTTTTTTTGACCCATCGTGCCCGAAAACCTTCAGTTGGTACCCAAAAACGAAGTTTCGTGAAAGGGGGGTGTTGTTAAAAAACATTTAGAGGTCGCGAATCAAAATTGACGGTTTCCCATTTGATAAACATTGAAAAAAAAAAATTGTCATTATTAGTGTTACCATTCCGCGAATTTCGATATCGCGATATTTTCCAAGTGGGTTCTCATAGGAAGTATGATACTTTACAATAAAGTTCATTGAGCCATGTCCGTAAATTCAACCGTTTCAGCGGTATCATTATTTCAAGTGAATATTGTATGAAAGTATCTATTCAAACGGCTGTAACGCCTAAGCTATTAGATATATCGAAAAAATTCAAATGAGAACTTTGTAGAGAAAGTAATTTGCTACAAAAAAGTCTGACAAGCCGAGCCCATAAATTCAACTCTTTCTCAGGTATAGATGTATGAAGTAAAATAAATAGATATTTTTTGTTTTATTCAATCAAACGAACTCCATTTTCTATGAGATAGCATGTACAAAATCATCAGAAAAACCATTCAACAAATGTTACAAAGAATTCCCTATGCAAATAAATCAATAAAACAGAAATAAAAAATCTATTTATTTCACTTCATCCACCTATAGCTGAGGAATAGTTGAATTTACGGGCTCGGCTTGTAAGACTTTTTTGTAGCAAATTACTTTCTCTACAAGGTTCTCATTTGAATTTTTTCAAAATATCTAATAGTTTAGGCGTTACAGCCGTTTAAATAGATATTTTCATACAACACTCACTTGAAACAATGGCACCGCTGAAACGGTTGAATTTACGGACATGGCTCAATGAACTTTATCGTAGAGTATCATATTTTCTATGAAAACCCACTTGAAAAACTAATAATGAGAATTTTTTTTTTCAATGTTAATCAAATGGGAAACCGTCAATTTTGATTCGCGACCTCGAAAGATTTTTTGACAACACCCCCCTTTCACGAAACTTCGTTTTTGAGCACCAACTAAAGGTTTTCGGGCACGATGGGTAAAAAAAAAAGTTGCCCTGAAACGAATCACCCTAATATAAATATATATTTACATATTTATGTGCGCATCTACAAATATATAGATACGATATGTGTACATACAATAAAGAGCCTGGGCATTACAGAGGAGGGCGAAAGGAAGGAGACTCGTACGAGAGGATACGCTGTATACATTATAAGGGTACAGTGCCCGGGGCCACATGACGTCCCTCTTAAAATACACCCCTGGGAAAGTGGAAGTAGAAGAGAGAGAGAGAGTGGGAGGGAGAGGAGCAAAAGGGAGGTGGTAGCGGAAAAGGCCTCGAAATGAGGGACAAAAAAACCAAAGCTCACTCTCCTCGGCGGCGATACACGTTGGAACGTTGCGGGGGGTTGCGTTGGTGGTGGATAAGGTTTTTGCGGAAGGGGATGGTCAAAATGAGAGGTGAGCTTTGGAAGTTCGGTAGCGTTGGATGCCTCAGCCTCGACAGGGAGGGAAAAAGAGAGCGAGAGACAGAGTGAGATGTAAAAAATAGAGAGAGAGAGAGAGAGAGAGAGAGAGAGAGAGAGAGAGAGAGAGAGGAGAGGCTTCCTGTTGAGTATAGGGGAGGAAAAAAATCGCGGGGTATGCGTGAGAGGAGCGCCGTCGACGACTCCATCTCACTCCATCTCTTCGTCGCATGTGTAGGCAAAGAGAGAGAAAAAAAGACGCGTTTCCATGCGGGTGAAAGGTTGCTGGATTCACGTCCACCTTCATACTCACCCTCATACGCACATTATAAGCGTTACGAAAGTAGAGGACTCGTGAATTTCGACGAGGCCGCCATTGCAATCGTGGGCGTGGCTGCGCCGACGCTTGGAAAGAAAAATTAGGGGAGGTTTTCTGTATATACAGGGTCGAACGAGTGTATATATGAAAAGAGAGAGTCCACGAAGAGGGACATGCGTGCGCCGGGGGTGGTTTCTAGCTGACGCGCTGTGAGCTCAGCATAAATGAAAGAGGGAGAGAGAAGGAGAGTGGAAAAGTGAGGAGGAAAAGAAACAAGCTGTACGATCCCGGAGAAATGGGGGACGGATCGAGAGAGACAGAAAGAAGGAGTGAGAGGAAAATGCGCGAAAAGGGATGAAGACTGGATAACCCGCGCGCAACCCTCTTTCTCACCGACGCGAAAATTCGTTCTGCTCGCCCTCGTTCGTTCGTTCGTTCCCTCACTCGTTTTCCTTCCTCCAACACTCGTCCCGCGCTCTTTAATTTCGCTCTTTCCCTCCAGCGTTTTCCACGGCTGTGTTCATACCGCTCCTCTCCCCTCCCTCCACTCCCTTCGCCTCTATGGTCGCTCCTCGTCCACCCTTTTTCCACCCCCACCTATCGAGGGACGCGCACACACACGTTTGCACCCGTGCGCTACATTATATACGAAAAACCACCCTTTTGGAGATCTCCCCGAGCGGAGAGAGAGTCCACTGGCCGTTTCTAGTGATCGGTGAGAAAGAGAGGTAAAAAGAGGTGCGCTTTAACCGAAAAGCTCTAGTGCTGTATAACGCAAACTAGCGAGAGAGGAGGAGGAGGAGGAGGGGGAGGAGGAGGAGGAGGAGGAGGAGGAGGAGGAGGAGGAGGAGGAGGGATGAGAGAGAGAGGGTTTGCGTATTAGAGAGCTTGGTCCACGTTTCGAACGCGTGCAAGAAGAGAGTAGAAAAAATTATTTTTCGCCGTCGACTCTCTGCGTTAGCCCCCCTTAACGCCTCCTCTTCCACCCTGGACCTCCCCTGTGCTTGCAACGAGAGCCTTCGCAGCGAAAATTCAACCCTTTACTTTCGGATGGTATGATAATTCGTGGCAATATTTTAGCTCCCTCCCCCTCCTCCCTCTCTCCTCCTGCCCCCGAGTCTGCATGGAAGGCTCAACGCGGATTTTATTGCAAGAGTCCGTTTGCCTCTCTCACATTCGTTTTAACTCTATTCTTCCATTCTTTCATAGCGTCCGTAACGCACACATTTTTTTTCGCTGGCAATAATCTCCGTGTTCATTATACACGAAGAAGAAATTTGCTAGGCCAAAATCCATAGTCTGGAATATTCGCTGATAACGCGATATTATACGGGGATGGAAAATAGGGATCTTCGCTCGAAATGATAAAACCAGCTGCTTCACTGCTCCTCGTTCGAATAATCCCCTCGTTGCAATTTTCAGTCGGTCCATCTCGAGGATTTGCTAGTCTTCTGAATCATAGCTGTTGAGTTTAATCTCTGATTACGATCGGGAGCGTGGATCGGAAGTTGAAAAGAATTTGAGCATTTCATTTTGAACTCAATTTTTATTTCAAGCTAAATCGTTTCGTCTCAGGAACAATTCTAATTCATCGGATATTTTAGGGGAATTTTGTTTGCTCATTGATAAGGGTCAACAAGGATCCATGAAATTCGGAGGACGAGGAACATGATCTAGAAAAAGGAAGACATTCGCTTTTTTTTAAATTCATTTCTTAACACCCTGAATTAAATCGTTTTGTCAAAAAATGATTCTAATATTTTCGGTGATTTCGATACATATCAGGACTTTATTGGGGAAACTCTTGGAAAAACATCCAGATATTTTCTCAATTTCGGTCTTCTTCATTTTTTTATGAGCCCTAATCACAAATTTATGTGCGCATACAAAAATGACAAAAAATTCACAGCTATGAGAAACGCTATTATTATTATTATTATTATTATTATTATTATTATTATTATTATTATTATTATTATTATTATTATTGGTTTATTATTTAGCACCTGTCCAGAATGAGTTCACATTATAAAATCCTACAAAATGAATCAATTCAGTAAAATTCATGGAATATGGAAATAAAATTCGAATTAAATTTTACATTGAGAAAACAGTTTATTTATAGTAAAAAAATCTATTTAGTTGGCATTTTTAATTAAATATACCTTAACTGTTAGAAACTTTGTGAGTCGTTAAGAAATATTCGTGTCCTCATGACAAAATTTTATTTGTGTCAAAATAATTTATTAACTGTTGAAAAATAATGATTTCGCCATAGTTAACAATAGTTTCTTAATAGTTAACAAATCCTGGTACATAAAAATATATTTAAAAAATTCAGAATTGTAAAATTTTTTCAGATTTTTCATGTCTTTGTTTTTCTGCATTGAAAAATATTTTTTTCTGCTTTTTAGTAAATTCAAGCTCGTTGATAAAATTGAGAAAAAAGTCGTGTTTCAAAACGCAATGATCGAGAGCTAGACATTAGTCAAGTTGACATGAAATTTTCCATGTATGCAAATTGCGTATACCACGGGGAGAGAACTAACTTTTCCGGCAACAAAAAGGCCTCGAGGGTTGAGGGTACGTTGAAAATTCAAGGAAAATTGTTGGTTCGCTTGTATGAGGTAGAAATCGTGAATCTCGTTTTGCGGACCAGAGACCAGCCTGCGCTTTCCGATGTCTATACATATTTAACTAACACTGTCGTCCGCGCAGCCAAACTTTTCGCAGAACATTGACGGCGCAGAACGAAAAGCGGTTGATAGCTTAAATTTCGATTTGTTACGAGAAAGAGCGAGACAGAGAGAGAGAATGAGAGAGGAATAGAGATAAATAAGGGATGAAAATTACTGTCGAAATTTTGCGGTAAGCGTCTGTTTTTGCCACGACACTTTCGACGGAATCACGAAGCTCTGCCAAAACTTTCCAAGCCTGTTAATCGCTAGATTTAGTAAATTCCACCCTCTTGCCCTTGTATACGTTAAGGGGGAACGTCACTGTGACGGGGATACAAATAACCGATTTTTGGGATTTTTTTTAAAAGTAGAGATGATTATTTGAGAATCAAACAGAAAGCAATTTATTAAGTATATATTCAACTATATTCATGCAAATTTTTATGGAAAAATATTAAAAATTGACAAAGTTATTAACATGAACGAAATAACATTGTAAAAAAATGACTCCTCTTGGTGGTAGTGATACGACAATGAAAAATTAGCTGAAATCGAAAAACCAAATATTTTTTAAATCTACACAAAAGTTACTATCGTTAGGCGTAGTCATTTTTTTTAAATTTTTTTTCACAATATGGCGCTGGTTTGAATTTTTTTCTTTTTTACCGTTTATTTTTATTTTTTAAAAGTCTTAAAAAATATTAATTTCCAAAATGTTGGTCCTCACAACCTTAGCCAATGCGATTACAAAAATTAAAAAAAAAAAAGAAATTTTTAATTGGTTCATTGGTCTTCCAGCAATCGATGTTACCGTGTTCAAAGGAAAAGTAGGTAGTCCCAAAGGACTACCTACTCTTCCTTTAGGTATATTTCAGTCAATTTTTGAAAATTTGAGTTCAAAATTTATTTACATATTTTTGAATATATATGGCTCATTCCATGTCAAATCGACCACTTTAAAACCTGACCCCTTTCGATTTGGTTGAATTTTTTTTCCTTTTCTACCTAATTAAAAACATTTGTCAGGAAATTTTCATATTCTTTTACCCAACCAAAAAGAAAGACTTTTTTTTCAAATAGCTAACTTCAAGAAAAATACGAAAAAATTTAAGATACTAAAATCTATAAATTTTTGCACTTTTTCGAAAAATATGATCTTTTTCTCGAAGTTCGCCATTATTAATTTATTTTTTCATTCAAAAAATACTTTGATCAATTCCGGAAAAAATGCCGTCCAATATGGAGTGGGTCAACATTTCCTTTTTTTTTCACTTTTTTTTTTATAAATTTTTTTTATGAGGATTACCACTTAAAATTTTGTTTAAGAAAATCAAAATTTTTTAGGAGGATAACTACTTAAAAATTTTTTTTCTTCTCAATTTTTCGAACTCTGAGGCCCTTTATAAATCCTCAAAAATTTCCAGAGTGGTATTTTGTGAAATAAGCTCAGCGGGGAATTTTTTGTTTCAATCGATAAAAAAAATATAAGGAAACGTCGGCCCACTCCATGGTGAGCGTCATTTTTTCCGGAGTATCAAAGTATTTTTTGAGTGAAAAAAAAATAAAAAATTGGCGAACTTCGAGAAAAGGATGATGTTTCTCGAAAAAGTAAAAAATTTCATAAATTTGAATATCTTTAAAATTTTGTGTATTTTTTCTTCGAAAGTACATTTAACGACGAAAATTTTGAAAAAAACGTCCCAATTAGTCAATTTTTGAAAAAGATATAGCTATTTGAAAAAAAAACTTTTTTTTGGCTTGGATAAAAAAATTTGGAAATTTCCTGATAAATGTTTTTAATGGGGTAGAAGAGGAAAAAAAAATTACCCCAAATCGAAAGGGGTCGGGTTTTAAAGTGTTGGATTTGACATGAAATGCCCCATACACTTATCTGCTTTTCCTTTGGGTATATTTCAGTCAATTTTCAAGATTTTGAGTTAAAAAATTGTTTACATATTTTGGAACATGTATACTCTAAGAAAATGAAAAAAAAACCGATTTTTTCGACTCGTCATAGTGCGTTCCCCCTTAACGAAAAAAACCTCGAATTTATTTCATATTATTAAAAAATATTGATAACAAGATCGAGCAAAGGGGTTGAGGGGTTGGTAGTACTATATCGCAGGGTTGCTGAAACGTAAATGCATACTTGCGGCAAAAAAAACGTCCCTTTCATGGAATCGGTATGAACAAACAGTATACTGCGAGCAAATAAAGGAAACAAACGCGAGAATTAAAAAAAAATCGTCCACCACAATCATTGTTTTCTTGTTGACTTTCTCTCCACGCGCCATAACATTTTTTCCCTCTCTCGACTGGAGCATGGCAAGCGCATATATTATATATATATATATATACGCCTTTGTACAGTGGAAATGGACGTTCGATGGACTCTCGATCGACCGACGAGATATTCACCATTCGAAAAGCCACGAACAATAAAAATTGATTATCAGGAGTCTTGTTTGCTTTTTTTTTTTTATTTTTCATCCCTCTCCGAGAACGTCCTGTAGGAGAGAGTATAGTGACGCTCGCTCGCGCTTTCAATCTCCCCTGCGGCTTCACGGGTCTGTGTCACTCATGCCCGTGATCCGATGGGATTCGTTGATAATTTTTTTCCGTTTTTCCTCTTTTACGCCGCAGAGATTCCGGATTTAACGACATTTTTTTACACCCCTTCTTTTTTTTTTCTTCATACCTGTTGAAGGGAAATATAGGATCGCGTGGTAAAAAAAAGTTTATATCGTCAAGGTTTTCACCATTTTTTTCGACCCCCGCTCAGTTTACAATGTCGTACATATGTATGTATATACATATATACCTTTCTCTTTTTTGCCGTCGGAAAAGAAGCGGAAGGTTGAAGAGGCGCCGCGTGGTGGACGAATTCATTGCCAGGATATATATTTCAGAACTCCAACGTCGGTAGTGTAGGTATCTTCTCTTTGTCTCCCGAGAATAGTTACCGACGCGAAACACCGAAACTCGCGGCCATCTTTGAAAAAGGAAAGCATCGAAGGGGCTCCGTAAGAGGGGTTGGAAAGAGGGTAGTAGGAAAAACAAAATGAAGGCGCTTGCGCCGCCGCGTCGTTATTGAGCGAGGCTCCCGGCACCTTTTTGCATTATCCACCCGTTCGCACACTCACTAACCCACGTAGAAATATACCTGCCGTCGCACACCCCATCCCCTAGAAAACCCCACATCGCGCACAAACTCACCCCCTCTCGAATTTGCCACTCTAGCCGGGCTGCGTTATTCCTACTCCTTTACCTCTTGCCTACGACGGAAATCACAACCCCTCTCGCATCTCGATTTACGCAACCCCGCAGAATCATGCAGGGGGGTGGTTTCCTGTAAATATTTTTTGTTTTATTTTTCCCCTCGATCAACACAGATATATTATTTACACGTTTCTCGTCGAAGTGGGACGAGGGGTGCAAAAAAAAACAATCCGTCGAAGAGATGGGGTAAATAATTTTTTATTTTATTTCGGGCATCAACGAGGCTGATACATATTTTGGCCTTTGACCGATCAAACATCCGTGATAATTGAATCCTTTTGGGGCTTTTTTCTTTTTACGTCGAATCGCTCACGTGCGGATCGTTTGTCGTCAATGCGGAAGCGTTTTGGCAATTTCTCGGGGATTCTCATTGGAATCCGGTAAAACAGGAAATTTGGCTCCAAGGGATGGAAATAATGAGTAACGCTGTTATAAGGGTGCGAAAAAAATGGGGTTTCGAGAGCAAAGTGTTGGTGTCGTCCGCAAGGAGGTGCTGCCAACTATGGCGACCTTCTTCAAGCGAAATCTTCCTTTCTTCTGGGGATTACCCTGTCTCACATTCACATTTTTAAGCTGTTGTTGGGAAATAAAAAGTTTGCTCGCTCAGTTGAGGACAAAGGTGAGGACAAAAGACACGAGTCATTCGCTTTTATGTTTTTTTTTTTTCAATCTTCTGTCTCTCTCTTCTGGATTCATATAAATGAGATGAAAACCAGTTTCAGCATCATTCTTCGCGTATGCTTGGTGCACGTTAAGGGTAGTTAGAGGCAATTTGGGATATTTTAGCTCACTTATTCTGAAGCTGAGCAATTGTTTCACTGCCAAATGATTGATTTTGAATAAAAAAAATTACGCTATTAGACAAAAATATGATATTGCATCGTTGGATTGCAACGAAAATTAATGTTTTTAATTCATTTTTAGTCAGATTTACGTTTTGTTGGGCCATTTAAAATCTTAAATCATCAATAAAGAGCCTGAAATATATTTTAACGATTTTTTGTTTCGAAAATTTGCCAGAATTAATGAATTTTTTGAAAAGTAAATTATTATCGATGCATTTCAACGATGCAAACTTCAGCATCGTACAAAATTTGCTCGAAATCCAAAATTTTGAGTAATCATTGAATCCGCGATCCTAGTTAAGTGGGATAATAATTGGTTAAGAAACACAATTTGACAATAAAATATATCTGATTAAAAAAATGGATGTAATGCCTCTTGAAGATGTTTAAAAAATATGTTATTTTTTAATATCGTGATATTCAATTCTATCATGATTTTTTTTGTTACTTTCTGATGCTACTCAACTTTTTAAAAATGTTTTTCCCCACGACTTCTTTTTAATGTGTTTTATTTACTACGTTTTCATTTATTATTCAGAATCAATATTATATTTTTGAGAGAGACAGTTTTTTGAAATTTCATAATTTAACCATCATAAAATTGTTTGTCTTGCATATTGTTTCTGAGGAGACAAATAATTTCGTTCATTTGGTGAAATATCGTCAATCTCCATTTTAGTTTGAGGGTTGAGGTTCAAAAAAACTTCTATTTCGCCACAAATATGATCTGACAGATTTTGTTGTTTTTTTGGCGTTAATTATGAGTGGTTTTTTTTTTAAAGAAAGGTTTTTTTTAAAGAAAGGAAGCGCATGAAAAAAATGTGTGTGTGTGTGTGTGTGATTTTAATGGACTACGTACATTATTTTCGAAATTCCACCTACGAAAAGAAAATATTAACAACAAAATTGACACTATATTTCGGTGAATTTATTGATTCAGGGACTGAATAAAAAAGAGCGTTGCAAAAACCTACACTTCGAAAACAATGCATCAGGATTTGTTAACTGTTAACAAATGTAAAGTTAAATATGGCAAAATCAATTATTTGTCCACAGTTAATAAATTATGAGACAAATAAAATATTTCTCAACGACTAACAAATTTTGTAACAGTTAATAATAAATTTTTATATTTAAATTTGAATATTTAAGTAAAAGTGCCAACTGAATGTATTTCTTTACTACAAATTAACTATTTTCTCAGTGTAGAGACTCAATATTTTCATCCCGGAACTCGACGAACAATTGAAAAATTGTAGAACCGCCAATTGCTTCCACAAAAGCTTCCCCCATCAAAATTCCCTCACATGTGTCGAATTTTATCGTGTTCCAAAATGCCCCAAATTATTCCACATATATACCGAAGTCGAGGGGATGCAAATTTGCGGGAGCATTCGAGACCGGTTCATAATTATAAGCACCCCGCATGAATATATATGGGGCATTCCATCCCGAATCGGACAGTTTGAAAGACTTTTTTTTTATTTCCTCAATTTTTTTATATTTTCGAGTACCCATCAAAAGACCCTTCCTGTTAAATTTTGACATTTTTTTGATTACCCGTTTAAAAGATATTAAATTAACAAAAAAACTGCTTTTTTTGTGGTATTTTGGTCATACCTTCTTTAATAATGGTCCAAATTTAAAGTTTTTTTTTCAAAATGTTTTTTCATTGCCTTTTCAAAAAAAATACAACAAAAATATTCGACGTGTTTTTGAATGAATTTTTTGAGTTTTAAACGTTGAATCGCGTTTTTAAAAGTGAATGTCATTATTGATTTTTTTAAAAAAATTTTGTTTTAAACATCTATCTATTCGACCATTTTTAAGACTAGTCCGATCGTGGGATCTCAATAACTACTATTTTTTCGATTTTTGAAAATTAATTTAAAAAAAAAAAAAAATTATTATGAATGCCAATTTTTGTTACTGTATAGTATTTTTTTAATCATTTTGAATTAATTTGGACACTTTTTCAGTGTTAACAGATTTTTTAAATCAATAATTAATCGATGAGCAAATAACAACAGTTCAAGAATTGTCAAATTCTTGAAATGGTCAAATTTTAACATAAGAAACATTATTCAAATGCAAAATAGAGATTTTATTTGCGATGAAATACTGCGAAGTTAATCACAAGGGGGACACAAAAATTTCATTCAATTATTCCAATGAGCAACGGCAACGTAGTGGCAAAGGAATTTTCCAATTCAGGAAATAATCGCATATGTAAGGTTTTCAAAAAAATACGTGAATAAATAAAAATTGTTGTTATTATTGTTCATAAACAAACTCAACGATTAATTATTAATTTTAAGAAGCTGTTGACAATAAAAAAGTGTCGAAATAAATTCTAAATATTGAAAAAAAATACTATACAGTAACAAAAATTGGTATTCATAATAATTTATTAAAAAAATTTTTTTTTTCAATTTTCAAAAATAAAAAAAATAGTTATTGAGTTCCCATGATCGGACTAGTCTTAAAAATTGTTGAATAGATAGATGTTTGAAACAAAAAATTAGAAAAAAAAATGACATTCACTTTTAAAAACGAGATTTAACGCATTTATAACTCAAAAAACTCATTAAAAAACACGTCGAATATTTTCGTTGTATTTTTTTTTGAAAAGGCCATAAAAAAACAAACATTTTGAAAAAATAACTTTTAATTTGGACCATTATTAAAGAAGTTCTGACCAAAATACAAAAAAAAAGTGGTTTTTTTGTTAATTTAATATCTTTTCAACGAGTAATAAAAAAAATCTCGAAATTTAACAGGAAAGGTCTTTTGATGGGTACTCGAAAATATAAAAAAAAATTAAGGAAATTTAAAAAAAATTTTTTTAAAGTGTCCGATTTGGGATGGAATGCCCCATATATATATATATTTATATATACGGTCAAGAATATATCAGGTTCTTCGTCTCACCCGAAAATTATTCTGGAGCTTCTGTAAACGCTTCTTAAGCCCGAGCACGTTGTTTACAAATTCATCATACGAATTATCGATTAATCGCGCGTCCCTTTGCGAATGGAGGAGAAAAGAAAAAGAATCGGGGGTTGTTCGTCGAGTTTATGCAAAAGTTTCGTTCAACTGGTGGCTGCCAGGAAAAAGCTTGGTGCGGTGGAGGGAAAAAAAAATAAAGAAGAGAAACAATTTTGTCGCGTCTTATTTTACTTCCCTCAACTTTGGCTTTTTTTCTCCTCTCCTTTTTTTTCTCCATTGCGAGACGATTTCCTGCGCGCGCGCGGCTTTTCATAGCCGGCGCAGTTATTAAGGGGTTGCTCGCTATATATCCACCCCTCCACTCAAAGCCCGCTCGAGGTTATTCTCTCGTTCGTCGACTCTCGTTTGCGCGCGCGTTTCTCTCTCTCTCTGTCTGTGTGTAAGGGTGGATTTTGTGTGTAGGGGTGACACCAACGTCCAACCCTCTCCCCGACGAACAGCGCAAATCCCCACTTTCCGGCGCGCCTTCTAGTCCTTTTGTAGAAAATAGTGGGGGTCGTTGGTGGGGGCGAGCGCGATTAGATGAATAGGGGAAGTTAGATGAAAGTTTAGATAAAATTCGGGCTGAGTCAGCTCGGTCAGATATATTTCTCCCCGTCGTTGTGCGTTCCACCCAGTAACACGCGATCGCAACCCCACTTCTTCTTTTTTTTTTTCTTTCGCCATCCGACACTTTGCACTTTGATCGATCTGATATCCGGTTTTAATGTATCTCAACTTTAATGGCCCGAAAATGGCGATTTTTCAATTTTTTTTTGTCCATACACCGAGAACAATTTTTTGTTGAAAATGCAAAAATTTGTTTGACTCAACCAAATATTTGTTTCCGGACGTTCAACGAGATCATTTTGGTAATTCAACAAAGATACAGTCGAAGTTTTAGTTAAATCGGTTAAATCGTTGCTTGAATGGGCAAAGTTTCAGTTCAATCAAATAAATATATTTGTATTAAATAAATTGTGTGATTGAAAATACGAATTGTTTTTTTGTTACAGCCAAATTTATTTAGTTAAAATATACGAGAAATCAACGAAACATTTCTGTACAGCAACTCAATAACGTGTAAATTGGACTAAACTGTATCTGGAAATTGACAAAATAATTTCGTTCACCTCATATCTTGTGGTTAGCCAAATCCCTTTGTTGAATTAATTGTAGTTTCATTGTTTCAAACAAATTAATATTGAATCAACTAAATTTTTTTCAACTAAATGGATTTAGTTGTTTTAACTCAGTCAGGAAAATTATTACATTGAAATCTCTTCAGCCTTACTTTTTCATTATCGTTGGGACACTTTTATATGGGGCCTTATTGTAGAATCTAACTTACGATTAGAGGTGTGCGAATAGGATTCGAATCGAATAATTATAATAATTCTAAAAGTTCGAACCATTCGAATAATTCGATTAATTATTTTTAGCTCTTAAACTGATCGATTTCGATGAAGAAGTTACGTTTTTCTATCATATATTTAATTTAATCATAATATTAATGTGATAACTCACTGCTGAAGTAATGAAAAATTTAATAAAACATAACTCGTAAAAGAAAGTTTCATTACCAACCTTTTAATAAAATGTAAAGTTGAAAATATTTTTTTAGATATTATGAAAATACATCGGTAGAAAAATTAACAAATAAATGCAATACGCTGATTATTAGTCAAGTGTAATTGAGTTTTTCAAAAGTTATACTCTTTTTATTTATCTGCAATATATTTCTCCCAAATTTTGGAAAAAAATTTAACGGCAATAAAAAAAGTCTATCGTTATTTTCAATGTCTCTCAGTTTTAACAATTATTGAGTGGTAAATAAGAAATAATTTTTATTGTTATGATCGATGATTGTTTTTCTTCCTCGTTCCAAAATCTTGCTTTATTTTCAGCTACTGACATTAATTTATTCAATAACTTAGACAATGCAAATATTTATTTAGGTTTTCATCATAATCCGCTATTGCAATAACATAGTCTCTTCTTTTTTACTAGTACTAAGTGCGAATATTTGAATTTACGAATTATTCGATTCGTCTCGAATAATTCGTAAATTCGATTCGATTCGTCTCGAATAATTCCTAAATTCGAATATTCGCACACTGTTTCAGTGTTTTCAGTATTTCTCAAAACAGTTTAAATGAAAAAAAATTCTGAAATTATAATAATCGCGAAAAATTCAAGATTGACAAAAAAAAATTCGTTTCCGGTTAAACAATATACACACGTAAAAATAATGTGACAGTCGAAATTTGATTTTTTCAAAAATACCGTCTTTTTGTTTGCCAAAATTCTAAATAACTCTAAGTTTACATCTCATTTCGGACACCTAAATTTTACTTATAATTTTCGTAAGCTAAAATTAAATTTCCACGAGCGCCGTTACTTCAAATTTCGTCGCGTTTCTCAAGCACGAAAATACTTTTATCTTCGTCATGCAGTACAAGTTTTGATTTTCACCTTTATTAATAGCAATAATAGACTCGCATTGTCTATTCAAAAACCTCGAAGGATTTCGACGTTGGAAAAAAAAGAGGAGGGCGTTGCGAGACGCGAGATACTAAAATAATGAATGAGAGACCTGATAAAAAAAATAGGGAACTTTTTCAGAAATTGCGCGTTCTTTATTTTTTTTTTGTTTTATCGCTCCCTCTCTCGTTTTTCCGCCGACTTCCTCGTCGCCTATATCCTCTATCTGTCGGTCCCTCTTCCTTCGCGCGTCACTGCATTTTGCATTGCGCATTATTTAATGGACGTTTTTCGCTTTGTTCGTCGGACTCATTAACCGGGAGAGCCGCTCTCCGATTGTACTTCGCGCCGGTTCCTCTCTCTCTCTCTCTCCCTCCCTCTCTCTCCCTCCCTCTCTCTCCCTCCCTCTCTCTCTCTCTCTCTCTCTCTCTCTTTCTCTCTCTCTCTGTCTTTTCTCTCATCGTACGGTGGAAAACCAATGGATCCGTTTCAGTGCCGTCGCTGCATAATGAACACCCTCGTGCGTTCAGTCTCATCCACCCCTTTACCTCCCCCCCATCTCCATTGCAGTAGTAAAGCACCTATACAGGCTCCTATATATATATATAAATGTATTCTCGAAAATCCTCTCTGTCTCTCATCAACCTATTATTTTTCAGTGTTACGTTACGTCGCGTTGTGTTACGACTCCCGTACGCGCCTCCCCACAGCATTCACCCCCCCTCTCTTCGCTTCCATCCCCCTTTTTCGACCCCATGTTCAACGTGAGAGGGAGGAAAAAAATCTCTAAAACCTATGATGTTTGCGCAAAAAAGTTGACGAATTCTCCTCCCCCCCCCCCCTGAACGACCGAAAATGCACAGAGTGTGCGTGCGCGTGTGTGAGTGTGTGTTTGTGTGTTTGTGAGTGTGTGTTTGTGTGTGCGAGTGAGTATCGTACCCGCGATGCAGGTCCTCGTTGCAACATTTCGTTAATGCTGCAGCTATAATATACTCTCATAGTATCATTATGTATATGCTTCCTGTTTGCTCTTTATTCTCAAAAGCGACGACGTACACATCGAGGATATGAAGCTACGAGATTTCGAAGCGTGAAGCATCAAAAAAGCTCTGATAATAATTATAATGCGAAATTTTTGTACGAACTTTTTTCGATTTTTTTAAAATTCTCATATGTAACTCGGTGTAATCCGCATAGATTTATTTTTAATAACTTGTGCAGATTTTACTGGACAGAACGAATCGCACGTTATGATCGTGAAACAAAGGGTTGACGATTTTTTGAAAAGGTTGAAAAAAAAAGTAACATGGAATATGTAAGTTTGGGAGATTTTTTTACAAGAGTGAATAACGGTTTTGAGGGATAAGAGGGTGTAAATTATTGGATCTGGGGCGAACTTCAGATCATCCAATGGATTTTTACGGATCAATTGTTTTTTTAGATTATTTATTTGAAAAATTGCCAGAAAATTAAGGACTTGTCTCAATGATTGGCAAATCAAGATTACAGGAGGGTATTGAAGTTACACTGAGAAAATTTTTTTTGTATGAACTGAATCGTTATTCGCATACGTACGACTGAATATTTATTTGGCTTGACTAAATAATTAGTTTCTTTAATAATTATGCGCTTCGGTTGACCAAAATATTATTCAGGCAAAAAACTGTTGAATCGTACAACTAAATATTTAGTCGTGCGTATGTGACTAATGATCTAGTTCAGGAGAAATTTTTTTTTTCTCAGTGTAAGTATACAAACCTCAAGTCCTCAATAAAAACCCAAAAATATGAAAATTTTGAAAACTCTTCTTAAGAAAAATGAATTTGGTTGAAAAACAAATTACTTCCGTTTCGTTCATATGACGGAAAGTTCAACATCATATGACAAATTTTTTTTTCCACGAGAAATAAAACAACAGACCTTGTCACAGATTATTTATTTATTTATAATCTATCAGAATTGAATATTGAATTCATTGATACTCAAATCGGGGATCACTACAATGTATTACAGTAGCCCAAGAAATTCCAACATTTTATCGTTGTCACATTTTTGGTTGGGATTATAATTTTTATAGTTGCGGTCACCATATTTTTCGTTGTAAGGGTTTATTACAAAGTCCAGGGAAAACCGGATTACCGCAATTTATGATCTGATGGCCAACCATAATTTCTTTTTAGTCTAGGCTTTTATGTCATTCCTCCACTAAAATTACACATATTTTATTGTTGAATTCATCAAATAAGGAATATTGCAATTTCAATGGAAGACCTACTTTACCTACAGCAAAAAAATTTAATTATCAAAATTATCGAAAATGATGAAAAACTCAGAATTTTGAAGGTTACGTCTTCTTTTCAATGTTTTATAGCACTCGATTTATGCTGAACAAGGTCCATTTTCTTCGCGGTAAGTTC